>WOXC01010001.1:0-165132 GCA_011680675.1 Gymnobelideus leadbeateri | reverse complement strand
CTGCTCTACTTATAGCACAAGTTATGAATATCAAATAAGGTGACAGAGATAGTGTTCTGCAAACTCTAAATCCCTAGAGAACATTGCTATTAGTGTTCTAATTAACTGGTGGGGGTGTTTTATACTGAAGCCCTATCGTATTTTATTTCAGGTCCTCAGAAGTCCCTTCTTTCCCACCCACCCCTCCACCTTTTCTTACAAAAGTACATTGCCTTCCTCTTCGGTGATATCTTTCTCCATGTTCCTTTCAGCTACCAAATTCCTGGACCAAACCAGCAATTCAACAGCTGAGACTCCCCTGAGGCACCATCAGGCAGTGTGCCAGGGAGGGTCTCTTTGGGTTTATAGAAGCCACTCATCTCCTTCTGGCTCCCCAGCAAGCAGCTCCAGGCCAGGAGGAACACTTAGGGAAGATAAACATCTCCCCAGCTTGACTCAGGCAAGTCTGGATTGTTCAGGCTGTAGCCATTATGTCTCAGTGGGAGTCATTAGTCCCCAAGGCAGCCTGTTTATGGTGCCCATCAGCCAGGCACCTGGTATAGAAGGCAAGAAGGAGGAGGGTCCTGGGCAGGCAGTTCTGGCACAGGATTCAGAGTTCACCTGTATCCCTGGCTTAGCAAAGAGACTCAAGCCTGCTCTACTATAGACACAACACTTTCCAAGGGCAAAGGCCTTTAAATTTGGTTTTACTTCCACCTTGCCATTTATCTAGAAGACTGCATCTTTAATAAGAAGCAGGCAGATGGATGTATCAGTCAACAAATCTCCAACTAGAAGTTCTTAAGCCAAGGAGAAATGATTGAGGGATAGGGGTGGAGATAGCTCAGAACACTGCTCCATTCTCCCACAGAAAGAATCACTGGGACACTTGTATCCCAGGATCAGATATAAAATCCTCTGGTTGGCATTCAAAGCTTTCCATAACCTTTTTCATAACTCCTCCAACTTTTTCAGTGTGCTTACACATTCCACCACCACCATAATCTGCCATCCAGAGGAAATTGGTGGCACAGTGCATAGAACAGTGGGTAGGGAGTTAGGAAGACCTAACACTTAATCTCTGTTTGCCTCACTTTCCTCCTCTGTAAAACGGGAATGATACTAAGGGTTGCTGTGAGGATCAAAAGGGATATTTGTAAAAAGGGTTTAGCTCAGCGCCTGAAACACAGTGGGGGTTATACAGGGGCTGGTTCCTTCCCATCCCCTCCCCCAGGGACATTGGCTTCCTGAATCCCTCCTAGCATTTTCACTGTCCATCTCCACATGACCAGAATATATTGCCTCCTCATCTCCATCTCTACCTTCCATGTCTTTCTTAGGGTCCCAGCTAAAAATCCCACCTTCAGCAGGAAGCCTGTCCCCCTCTCTCCCATTGCTGGCCCCTTCCCTCAGAGGTTAGGTCCACTTTATCCTGTCTATATTTTGTTTCTACATCAGTGTGTTTGGGTCATCTCCCACATTAGACTGTAAGCAACTTGAGGGCAGTAACTGTCTTCTTTTGCTTTTCTTTGTATCCTCAGTGTTTAGAATGTGACTGGTACTTAGTAGGTACTTATTAAACTTTTACTGACTGATTGGTACTGCTGAGAAGGGCCACTCAGGGCAGGTGGGGTCAGGGATGGTCACCTGGAATATTCGAACCATGTGGGGCAGAAGGGGGAGACTGTAGGGGATTCACTTATGAGTGTTTATTGAGTGCCTACTATGTGCCAGGAACTGGAAGGCACTGGGAATGCAAGAATAAAACCATCATATGTCCTCGAGGGGCTTACCTTCAATTGCAGGAAAGCAACATGTACACAGATGAGTAACCACGTGGAAGGGAGCAAATCAATTGAATAAATCAATCAAATCACCCCACCCCATCTAAAGTTGGTGGTCTTATTTCCAGATAGTTACCAAGCATTGATAGATCTCTTTAGTTCTCTAGGTAAGAACTAGGTGCCTCCCTAGGTGCAGCAGGAAGTCAGGTCAGACTCATTACTCGACTTGACCACACCCTCTTGGTTGTACCCAGAAGCCAGTTGGAATTAGAGATTCCAGGGAGAGTTGAGCCAGGTAGGTATTCCAGCCAAAGCCCTGAGGAGGAGCTCCTGGGGCAGGAGGCAGGGAGGGGGTGACTGGGAGCTTGCCTCGCCCTCCTTTCTGCCTCTCTTCACCACAGGAGGACCTTGTGAACTTCAAAGGGTTCAGAGCATTTTGGACCTTTCCTCATCCCATGGGCAGCATACTGCCAGCATCCCCAGAAGAACTGGCAGTGGCCTATGCATCTGGAGCCAAGGAAAGACTGGATGAAATTCAAAGCTCCACAAAGGGCTAAGGAAGGGGTGGGGGACTGGGCTGTATCTGAGGGGAACATCTTTACAGACTCTGACAAGACTTCCAGGAGCCCTGAATGAATTCTTTAGCTTACTTTCCCCTGAACTCCATATGTACTTTTGGAAAAGAATTTTGGGATGAAATTTTCATACTCCACCACTTTATTAAATACTTAAAAAAAACTAATTAAGTTTGTCCAATAGTCGTCATTGCTCTTCATAGTAGGGAATCCTCCCATGGGAGCTTCTGAACTCTAGAGATCAATCATTAAGCATTTATTAAGCGCCTACTATGTACTAGGCACTGTGCTAAGAAACGCAAAAGACAGTCCCTGGTCTCAAGGAGCTTATGGTTTAATGGGTAAGACAGGATGCAAACAGCCACATACAAACAAGACTCATACAAGATAAACTGAAGATAGTAAGCAGAGGAAAGGCATCAACCTTAAGGCAGATTGGGAAAGGCTTCTTGTAGGAGGTGGGATTTTAGCTAGGAATTAAAGGAAACCATTAAACAAACATCTCCCAACCCCCTGGGTGACCCCTGGAGCACAGAGCGGCCTTGTCTTAGTAGGCACACTCTGAGGACTGAACCCATCATAGGCAATGGGAGTTGGAAGAGTAGTTCTGGTCTACCTGTGCCACACATAAAAAGCAAACACAGTCATTTCAGAGGTAGGGTGGTGGGGAGCAGTAAGAGCTGGTGAGATCAGGAAGTTTCCTATAGGAAGTGGCCTCTGAGCTGTGCTTTGAAGGAAGCCACAAGGTGAGGGTGTATGGGTATTCAAGGAGGACTAGCACCAAGGGCTTGCCAACCCCTTTTCAGTGCTGCTTACTCACCTTTTGTGTCCATTTGGCATTTAACTAGCACCTATGGCTCCAAGAAACTGTAGCATGCACAATGGCTACATCCAGGTAAACCACTTAAGAGGCAGGTTAAACCATTTGGCTGAGGGTAACCAATAGGTTACAAACCCATTGGTGAGTTAGAGGGGTGTCTACCCAAGCATATGAAGACTTCCTCCAGTGGGAGGGGCAGATGAGCACATTGGTACTAATGGCCATATAGGGGGGGCTCCATCAGGCACTGTGGAGTGCTTAGAGCTCGGTCAGACACTAAAGACTCCAAGGCCATCCTTGCATCTGGGCCATGGCCACGCAGCCTTTTGCCTTGCCACTGAACAGCGATGAGTCTGGAAGAGAGAGTGAGGCTGACAGACTGTGTGCAGCTCTTGCCTCACTGAAATCCTATTCACACACAGGCGTGGAGACATCACTCTGTGATTTCATTGGTGCTCTTCAAGAACAAAGAACTTGAGCAAAGCATAGAATCTGAAGATGGAAGGAAGCTCCACAAGCGTGAGCTCCCATATAGAAGCACAGGGAGGGTAACCAATGTCACTGATGCTCTAGTTTAATTAATCATTCATGTAAACTAGCTGTTGTCTCCTGTTTGCCTAAGGAGTATGAACCTTGTCAGTTCCTCTAAATGTCAGTGCCCTAACACAAAGTTCTATCACTCCACAGAGCTTATGGTCAGGTGGGCTTCAGAGCTCTTGCACATTGGGGATCCTCCTGGGGATGGTGACTGGCTGGACAGAGTGGATCAGAAATATTTGTGGAAATGTTCCTCGGGGGAGTGAGACTTTAACACCCTATCACTGATGGGGACATTTCCTTTGTCCCTGTGACTGACATTTCATTTCCCCAGTGATTTGGACATGTTGAGTCCCAACATTGTGAATGGCATCTTCCCAGTCCTCCTCAGGTCCTAGAACTTAGAAGGGACCTTTGAGATCACCTAGTCTATTTACAGAGGAGGAAACCCATCCTTGCTCCTGAAAAAAGGAAATCTGCAAAATTACTTGTTTTATCCAACATGACCAAAGAATCCCATCTGCCCAGCCTTCCTTAGCACTGCCCTCTATTATGTTCAGCATCACCGCTTCCAGAGAGAGTTGATACACAGTACACAGTGTATCACAGAGCCAGATGTTCTGCCCCCAGGGATCCTAGAGATAAGATCTCCTTAGGGCAAAGGAAAAATCTTAATGAAGACAGGAGTATAGTCAGAACACTTGGCCAGGATTCTTCCCTGGATTGAGTGCAGAGTTAAAAGAACAGTTTAGGGAAAACATACGGAGACATAAATGTGGGGTAAGAGCAAGACTACCAGATATCCCGTAGGATAAACATTTATTAAGCTTTTATTATCATTACTAATGTTATTCATTGTTACTGTGTGACAAGAGCCGGGCATAGAAACAAGAAAACAAAAGTCAGTCTCCTGCCCTCAAGGAGCTTACAATCTAAGGGGAGAATATAATACACAAACAGGAAGCTGAAAGGAGGGGGAGTACCAGAGGGGACTGGCCTGGGAACATGATACAGATATTGGTGGAGTCAAAGCCGAGCAGAGCAGCCTGTGGCAAATGAAGAGAAAGCTAGGATTCTGAGCCCTCTATCCAGGGAGATTCTGGGATCAGCGTTTTGCTCCACTGTCCAGTAAGTAGATAGTAGTGTGACCTTTGATTAAGCACTATACTTCTGTTTCCCCATCTTTCCAGTGAAGAGAATTTATAAGAATAATGGAAAAAATGTTTTTTACATGCAACTGGGAAATAAGATGTACAGGCATTGGGGTATAGAGGTCTGTCTTGCCCTGCTAGAAAGTTAGTGGAGTGATGGGGGAGGATAAAAGGGAGAACAGATTGGGGGAAGGGGTATTCAGTGGGCTTGCTATTTTGGGATGGAGTAGGGGAAAGATGGGGGAAAATATTATAACTCAAAATCTTGTAGAAATGAATGTTGAGAACTAAAAATAAATTAATTTTAAAAAAGAATGATGGGGATTTGGCCCATGCTTAGGCCACCTGAGATGGCCTCATCTGCTTTGGGAGATGAGAGGACGGGAGGCCCTGTGGACATTCTGTGTTGGTACACAAAACACATGGTTCAGGAACAGCCTCTTTCCAGTGACTGTATCCAGAATGGTCTTGTATTTAAAAGTCTGATTCAAATATGGTAGTGACTTTTTGTAGCAGTAGCATCTGAGAATGAAAATGACTTCTTCATTCACAGGTGACCCCCACAGGTGGTAAGGGGGAAGGACCCTCCTTCTGCCTCCCCTGGCCCCCAGAAACAAGCCTGGGTCATTGACCTTTTTTATCCTTTTTTTCTGTTCTAGGAGCAGGGAATGGAGTCTCTGATGTAGTCTGGGAGTTCAAGACACAGAGAACTAGGGATCTATGGTTCTAGAAATCCAAGTCAGGTTTTGGAGGCATCCCAACAGCAATGCACTGATAGAAGTAAACATTTATCAGTTACCTACTATGAAGACTTTGGAATGCCAATCAGTATTTTATATTTGTTCCTGGAGGCAATAGGCAACCAGGAGTGACATGATCAGACCTACAATTTAGGAAAAGCTCATTTCTGGCTGAACAGAGAATGGACTGGACTGGGGAGAAACCCGAGAGAAGCAGCACCACCCCCACCCCAGCAGCTACTGCAATAACCAGGGGGTGAAGCGATGAGGACCTATGCTAGAGTGGTGGCAGTATCAGAAAAGAAAAGGGGGTGAATTTGAGAAATCTTACAAAGGTGAAATCAGTAGGCAACAGTTTGGGTAGGGGTAGGGGTGGGGGTGGAGTTGTGAGTGAGAGAGAGAACAATCCAGGATATCTCCTAACTTGTGAGCCTTAGGAACTGGGAAGCTGGGGTTACCCTGCATAGTCATAGGGAAGGAAAGATAATGAGTGAACGTATTTAGCTTAAGATGCTTACAGCCAGTTCAATATGTTTCAAAGGCAGTTGGAGATGCAAGATCAGAGGTGAGCAGAGAGGTTGGGGCAGGACAGGTAGACTCGAGAATCATCAGTATAAAGGTGAAATTAACTCCCAAATTAGGATCCCAGACTCCAGCCTAGCTCCCTTTAGACTGGAGGGACCAATGCTGAGAAGTTGAGCTAAACTATAAGCTCCATCCCTACCTCCTTGAGACTGAAGTAGTGTAAAAAAGGGATTATACTTCCCAAGATCCCTGTCGATTTGTTTGTATTTTGTTCATGCTATAGCTTCAAAGGAACAATTCTTTGTAAAAGTTAATCCTATGCTGTGATTAATTGAACTAGAGTGCTAATCATGGGACCCCTAAGTGTAAGAGGAACACAGTCAGAGAAGGGCTTACACCATAGAAAAGAAAAAAGAGATTCTCAAAGTAGGAGAGGGGAAGGGTAGCATGTTCTGTTTGTAAAATCTAACAAGTCTAGACAGTGGGGCAACCATGTCATAGACGGAAAAATACTTTGAAATATTAAAAATCCTACATACCTTTAAGGGCTTAATACTACAGGCACCTAGCAAATATTCTGGCTACTCTGAGTACACAGTTTGACAAGTTAGAATGATGGGTTCAGTCCAGTAGTGCTGGTAAATGTTGAACTAGCTCTCAAAAAAAATACACAGTGCACACTCCCAATTTTAATCTACATTATTAATATTTTCTCCATAAATTTCTTCACTTGAGACAATCAACAGAACAAGAATCAAACCCTGATTTTGTAGTGTTTGACAATTTCTGAGATCTAAATGTTCACGCTAAAAATTTAATAACGGTTTCTCAAGAGATAGTAATAGTTGGCTCCAGCAAATCTTTGATTGAGTCTAATAAAATGAAATGAAATAGAGATTAATGTAAATCTTGCATTTGGGTCCAAAAAAAAAAATCCAATTTCACAAGTACAGGAAGGATAAAGCACGACAAGCCAACAGTTCACAAGAGAAAGCTCTGGGACTGTTAGGGCAATGAAAATTCAAAAGGAATAAGTCAACAGTGGGACCAAGGGCAGCTAAAGAAAGTGATGTAACCCTAGGCTGCAGTGACAAAGCCATGTCTGCAACACCATCCCAGAGTACTCCCCAGATGAGGCCATATCTTTAATATTCTCTTCATTTCTGGGGGTCCCATTTTAAAAAGACCATAAATAAGCTAGAAGTGAAGGAGGCAGAAGGTAAACAGAAGAGGAGGGAACTGAAAACCACCCCACTCTGAGCATGGGTTAAAGGACCTTCGGATGTTTAGTCTAGGGAAGATAAGATATAAGAGAGGAAATTATAAAGGAATGAAAAGCATTTATTAATTCAATTTCAATTCAATTCAATAAACATGTATTAAGTGCTTACTATGTATCAGTTACTATGCTAAGTGCTTGGGATGAAAAGTAAAAAATAAAATAAAGTGATAGTCCTTGTCCTCAAGGAGCTTACAATCTTTTTTTTTTTTGGAGGGGGGAAGGCAGGACAATTGGGGTTACATGACTTGCCCAAGGTCATATAGCTAGTAAATGTGTCAAGTGTCTGAGGCAAATTTGAACTCAGGTCCCCCTAACTCACTGTGCCACCTAGCCCCACTCTGTGGAGTTGAGACCAATCAGAGGCAATAATAGAAAATGAAGTTCTTCTTAATCACTTACTATGCACCAGGAACGGTGCTATGTGCTGGGAAAAAATACAAGACCTTGAGGAGTTTAGATTCTAATGGAAGGAGATAACACATACAAGGCAGTTGGTTTTGGAATTCCAGATAAAGTCAGATGTGACGAAGAGGACAAGAACCTTGTGGAATGGCATAAAGATGACCAAGGATGTGGCTGGTGAGCTTAGGAGCAGACAAGATAAGGTGTGATCTCACCAGTCAGGGCTCAGGATCCCAAGGACAGAGGTCTGAGTTCTAGTGAGAGGAGGCCAAGGCCAGAGTATGTGTCATGGTTTATACATGGCTAGGGAGTAAGATGGTAGGAGAGAAGATGTCTCTCTCTCTCTCTCTCTCTCTCTCTCTCTCTCTCTCTCTCTCTCTCTCTCTCTCTCTCTTTCTCTCTCTCTCTCTCTTTCTCTTTTTCTCTCTCCCTAATCAATTTGATTTGATTTGGGGCAGTAAGCCAATTTAAGGAACTTTTTCATCTGATTACAGAGAGTTTGGATAAACCCTTAGACTATTTCAAGTTTTTCCTCCCCATCCCACCCACATACCCAAGTAGCCTCAACCTATTTGTTAAAATTGAGTGGGAAAAGTGTTGAGATTTACAGTTAAAGCCAACCATTTTCCATAACCAAGGAACTCCACCCCCTCCTCATTCCACATTCCCAAGACATACTACCACAGGATATGGGTGAGCATTTTGACCCCTACCACCTACTACATTACCACTTGACATCAAGAACCATATTCAGCACCTTCACACATCAAGGGATGCTTCCTGAGTGGTGAGTTCTTGAGGCCACCATCTTCCTGCCCCTGAACCCGGTGGTGAATCCAAGTAAATAAGTGTCTTTGAATAAAATCTGAAACATTAATTTTATCTTGGGAATTTTGGGTCTCTATCTGAGGCCCCCTTTTTCACATAACCAAAAAATGGACCAGCAGGTTAGAGACAGAAAATCAGAGACAGAGAGGGAAATTGAATCAGAAATGGAGAGGAAAAAAAAAGTAAGAGGAAGAGAGAGAATTGCTAGACAAAGTAGAAAAAATAACAGTGAAAGAAGAGACAGAGATATTTAGAGATAGAGGAAGACAGAGGGGAGAGATAGGGACAAAAGTACAGCAGAGTGAAGAACAAATAAGGAAAAAGAGGTTCATGAGTATAGGATCTTTCCTGGGACCCTATAGAAGCAGCCTTGGAGAGACAGGGGCAGAGATGTATTGCAGTTTCCTAGGATCTCACCTATTGGACTCAGGAGGGGAAAATCAATGGCACCACATAAACCATGTGGCTTCTAGAGTGGATGAAGACTAATGTTTCCTGGATTAGAGTGAACTGAATAGGGTTGGACCTAATCTCTTGGATGGAGGAGAAGGAAATGCTGAGTCCTGGAGAATTTTCGAGCCAGCTCCTAGAGTAAGAAGGGGGAATCTTTGAACAAGTTATCACCCTCTTCAAGAAGAGTGTGTGGCTTCGAAGCTGAAGCAAGGGACTGAGTCGCTATTCAGTGGAACCCAAATCTGGACTTTGGCTATGCTACTATGATGAGTGATTCAGACAGTTCTGGTCCAGTTTAGAAGGGGGAATGGATACCTCTCTAGCATCCTTGCTCTTCCTCTTCTAAGGACAGACCAAGACTGCAGGATAGTACAATAAGGCCGGAGGTCTGTCTAGGTCCCTGGGGTGAAATCATCAGACTATCAGGAATTTCATCTCTAGCAATCCTAAATTCAGTTTCTTTCTGGAAGGAGTCCAAGCCCTCAATATAATACTGTAAAGACAAAGGTTTCTATAGGTCCCTGAACTGAAAGTGAGACTCACTGGAAACATGATGAGAGTTTTACCATCTATGGGTATTTTATGGTGTTTTGCATTTTCAGTGTGAAAGGGGGTGAAATAAAAGTTATGCTGTAGCTGCTTCCTGGAATGCTCACCTTCTTCCCCTCTTTTCTCCTTCCTTCTCTGACTTCCTCTAAGACACACCTTAAATCCCTAATTGGTCTGCAGGAGGCCTTTCCAGGTCCCCTCCCTCTGAAATTACCTCCCCCTTCCACTGTATGTATCTCGTATGAACTCAGTTGCATGTTGTCTCCCCAATTAGAAAGTGAGCTCCCTGAGGGCAGGGACTGTGATTTTTGCCTTTCTATGTAAACATCCCCCTCCCCCACTCCATCACATCACTTGGTACATAGTAGGTATATAGTAGGCACTCAGTAAATGATTGACAAGGGGAATAATGATGAAAATTACATTGCCTTGGATGCTTTTGTGGCACCTGGGGCCCTTTTACCCACATCTTTGGAGACCTAGTCATGAACTCTATTCTGAGCTTCCCAGAGGAATATCTGGAAAAGGGGAGACAATCAGTCAAACAGACATAATCTTGGAGACGCCCTCAAGCTTAACCTAGTGTGTGTAAATCCCAAGCCTCAGGCTGGTGGACCATGGGTTATGTAGATATAGCCCCAATTAAAACTGAAAGGAGTCCTGAGTTCTTCTGGGATCAGCTTGCTTAGAAAAGTAGCCCTTCCTTCTTTGGGCTTCAGTCAAAAACTAACTTAGTCTATACAATGCAAGCCAGTCTCTAGGTAATTGATGAGAGCAAGACATGCCCCATTCTCTGCCTCCTGCCTCCCGGAGCTGCCTCTTTCAGCACTGACCCCAGAAGGCCCAGGTGCTCTCAGAGGCCCAGGAACCAAGCAATCAAAAGACTAAGGCAAGACGACAAGCCTCTGGGAAGCATTGCCTGTCTCTCTGGGCAGCTTTGCTCCGAAACTTTTCATCGCTGCCTCGGAGCTTCGGGCCAAAGACGTGAATAGAAGGCCAATCTCAAGGGAGAAATTCAGGGATGTTAAACCCACCAAATGAATCAGAGGAGCTGGACTGCAGGGCAGGCGCTGCAACAGAAAGCCTCTCCCCCGCTGAGCAAGACAGCGAACACAGCACAGAGGGAGGAGGGAGGAGGGCTCATTCAGAAGCAAAGCACAGAGCTCCAGCCTGGCAGGCTGGCTGGAGCACGAGCACAGCACTTTTACATTTTTGCCACAAAAGCATCCAAGAGATTTGCAGTTTAAAAGTGTCAAGAAACATAAGGACAAATCCCATGTTCATGAAAAAAGCTCTAAATTTAGACTCAGAAGACCTGAGTTCAAATCCTAACTCTTGTCATTTACGACCTGACTGATACTGGGCAAGTTGATTAAGCTCTTTGGGCCTCAGTTTCCTGATCTGTATAATGAAGAATTTGGATTAAGAGTGATCTAAACTGCAAATTTCTGATCTAATGATAATTCAACATCTTGTATAGATGTTGACATACATATGTGATATATACATACATATATATATTTAACTCATTTAACACACACATTTCTGGAGACAATATCCATTATTATTTATCTCCAAAGGAATAGACATGTTCCAAGGCAAGGAGAAGGGAGATTTTTTTCTGCTGATTGCAAATGCATCACTTAGGTGGCACTGCACTTTGTCAACACTTGGACTATCAGAATATCCTGCCAGAATCCTCATACATGTTTGTTCAACTTCTCTCTTTAGCTAGATAACTACCTGCAGCCTGTCCTCAAGTCATTAAAAGTTATTCAGACACCCCTAGTCACCCCATGCTTCCAATACACAGCCAATACACAATCACCCCCTTTCCATCCATTCAAATACACTGACAAGCCTACCTTCATGTATCTTGAACTGGAAGGGAGCGTAGAAATCACCTAGTCAAAGTCCATAATTCTTCAGATGGTGAAACTGGGGCCCAAGGAGGTCAGGGGGCTTGAACCCAGGTTCTCAAATAATCCTGCCATTGGGGCTTACTATCTCTGTGACCTTGGGATGTCATTTAAACTCTATTTCCTTATCAGTAGAAGGAGGGGGTTAGATCAGATGGCCCCTAATGGCCCCTTTCCACTCCAGAGTTATGATCCTCTGAACCTGAGGTCCTCAGAATCCTGATTTGGGGAAAGAAGATGGCGACCCAGAAAAGCTGCCAAATGGCCTCCTCTTTAATTCTTAGAATTTGGGGGCATTTGGTGGAGGGGCAGAAACTAATGAGCTAGGTGTCTACACTGACTGAGGTCTACAACATGTGGGAGTACCATGTTACCTTGGTAAGCCTAGAAAGTCTGATCTTGATCTGCTGAGATGCCACAAAGGTAAGCCCCAGAGGGCAGAGACTGTTTTTGCTTTTTCCTTGATTCTGCAGAGCTTAGTCCCAAACCCCAGAATAATCAATGAGCATTTCAATCCATCCAACGCTTTCTAAATGCTTGTCGATTGGTGGGTTGGTTGGTTGATTTCAGGGAAGAAGGGCAGTGGGCAGCCTGAGCATGGATGTGGGAGGCCCTGGGCATCCAGAGCATGGTGATACCAGGCCAGGAAGAGAGAAGAGCACCAGCACTAAGGAGAAAGGAGGAAGAACGAAGACAAAGTCCGCCTACCTCCCCACCGGCCTTGAGTAGGTTTTACTGATTCTTGTTACAAGCTGCTTCTTTGTGTTAGGAGACTGAATTCCAAATTCCCCTTTTGCTGCAGGCCATGCATTGCCTCCATGTGTATTTTGAAAATAGTGACCTGCCACAGAAGTGTGAAACTGGGGCGGCTAAGTGACGCAGTGAATAGAGCACCGGCTCTGGAGTTAGGAGGACCTGAGTTCAAATGCAACCTCAGACATTTGACCCACTTACTAGTCGTGTGACTTTGGGCAAGTCACTTAACCCCAATTGCCCTTCAAAAAGCAAAACAAACAAAAAAAAGAAGTGTGAAACTAAATATGCCCTGAGCATATGTGCCATTCGGACAAGAAATACCTTTGTGGAAGAGTGCTATAATACCGGTAAACTCCAAAGGAATTGAAACGGGTCTAACGGACTAAAAGTCGTTAGCACCAAAGGTAGGCTTGGAACCCAGGTCCTGATTTCAGAACCAGGATTCTTTCCTGGGTAACATATTTCACCGCAAAGTTAGCAAAATGTCTTTCTCACAAATCCATCCGACAAAAAGTGCAATTATTATACCCATTTTATCAATAGAGACACTGAGGATGAGTGGTTCAGTGACTCTCCCGTGATCCTACAGCCAGTAAGTGCCAGAGCGGGAAGACCAGCTATTTATTCCCAATGCAATTTTCCAGATGAGGAAAGTTAGGCACCGAGAATTTACGATATGACTTGGCCACACGGTGACGTCGAGATTAAAATCGAGATTTCTTCTGAGCCGCAGGTCCCAAATATCCTTCCACTTACTTTTCAGCCCAAGAACCGGCCTTCTTGTGGATCCTCCAACAAAACACCCTCCTCTCCCCCCCACCCCTTTTCCCTGGCTGTTTTCCGTGCCAGGGATGCTCTCCCTCCCTCCTTAGGTCTGTCTCTCAGCTAAAGTCCCACCTTCTGCAAGAGGACTTTCCTTACCTCCTTTAGTGTATTTCCCTTAGCCAGTATGCAGCACACAAATGTTTGAATGTTCGATGCCCTCCCCTCCCCCCCCACACACTCCCATTTTGAATGGGGTTCCTTGAAGGCAGGGACTGTGGGTTTCATTTTTCCTAGGGTGCCTGGCAATTAACACACAATAAGTGCTCAATGCAGGACTGTCCGATTTTCTCCTTAGACCAGGCAGATTACCCAGTAGAGGCTAAGGAAAGGGTTAACCCTCCCAGCCGCCCGCCCCACGCCCCCACGCCCATCCCCCTTCACATCCCAGCCAGAAGTCCCGAGGGCAGGCTGTGTAATTGCCCAGGCGGGCGGGGCTCAGCTCAGCCCAGCTCAGCTCTACCCATCTAGCCCGGGCCAGCCTGGAAGAGCCGACCCCCGGCCACTGGCTCTCTTGCTGCCCCCCAGAGCCCAAGCCCCAAACCCAGCGGGCCAGCTGCTGGCAGATGAATGCCGCAGGAGGCCTAGGGAACAATGGCCTGTTCTCCAGCCGGGGCTGGGGCGGGGGCGGGCGTGGAGACCGGTGGAGTCGGGCCAGGGCTCAGGACTCCGGCTCCGGCTCCGGCTCCGGCTCCGGGCTTTTCCGAAGCCCCACCGAGAACCTGAAGCTTAGCAGCTTCCGAAAGGTGATCCCGGGCTTGGGAGAATGGGGGAGGAGCTGTTGACCCTCCCCCACCCACCGCCATCCTTCCATCCTGGGGGCTGCAAGCTAGAGCGGAGCAGAAGGAAGGGCTGCCTAGAGCCCAGGGCAGGGCCCTAGTGCCAGAGGAAGGCCGACTCAGGGCGGATGGAGGTGGGAGAAAGGGCCTGGCAGAGGTGAAAGCCCCCTGGGCACCATCCTGGGAGCCAGCGGAGCTGCCAAAGCCTGTGGTTTCCCTCACTCACTCACCAGCGCTTCGGGCTCGGTGAGCCAAAGGTGTGAAAAGAGTGAGTGGCCGGCTAAAAGCCGCGCTTGGGACCCTCCAGAGAGGATTAAGGGCGGTAGCTCTTGGCCCTCCCAAAGCCCTTACTTGCGCTCTTTCTTACCTACCTCAAAGTCTAACACCCAGACCGTGCCCCCTGGCAAATTATGTCCCCCCTCCCGGTGGGCCTCATTCAATCAACAAGCATTTATTAAGCGCTAACTAGATAGCAGGCAGCGTACTGAACCCCGAGGTCCCACTGTGTGCCTGGTACTGTGAGAGGGATGCAAAGAAAGGCAAAAATCAGCCCCACCCACCCCCACAACTCTCAAGGAACTCCCTGTCTGATGGGAAGAAACACTAAGTGGAAAGTACAGATTCTCATTTGTGAAATGAGGGGCTCTAAATCTATGACCCTACAACCTCCCTGGGCCTCCGCAAACCGAGGCAGTTAGACTAGAAAACGGTTCTTCATCTTTCTGTGAGTCCTGGACGCCTTTGGGAGTTGGTGAAGCCTGTGGACCCCTTCTCCTAGCAGCTTTGACATAACTGAAAGTAGTGCTTGATTTCAAATAGAGGTTAGTGAAGAAAAAAGAGTGACTTTTTCGCAGCGGATAACCAGCTCCGAGGACTTCAGGTCTACCTGTAGCACATTAAGATTTGCCAAGGGCTTTGCATACATTATGTCATTTGATTTTCACAGCCTGGTGAAGAAGTGGAAGCAGTGGTTAGGTGACTTATCCAGGGTCATTAAGCAATTATCTCCTGAAGGATTCGAACTTGGATTTTCCTGACTTTAACCACTAGGCTACCTAGATGATTGCTAAAGTACCTTCCAGCTTTAAATCTACGATCCCGGGATCCCCTGAACTGGCTAAAATGCCGCTTTTCCCCAGAAAGCCCCTCAGACTCCCAAACTTTCCCCCTCCTCCTCAACCAGATTTACCAGTCCCGTTGTGTCATTCCCTCGGGGGGGAGCCTGGTCTCTGCAGATTTACTGCCTCCAGAGAGATTCAGAGGTTAATGTGTTACCCCTCTGGGGAGAGACATTTACATTTTTACAGGGGCCTCCAGGGGAAACAAACGCTTAGCTTAGGCTGGAAATTTCCGGCTCTGGTGACTGTCTGGTGGGGGAAACGTTTGGAAACTAGGGAAACCAATTCTCACAAGACATCTCGAAGCGGTGTCTTAGGAAGCCATTATTTTCCGCGAGAATAATCCCTCCTTGTTGCCCTCTTCCCCCCCTTCGTTTCTTCCCCCTAGCATCCCTTCTGGGCTAAGGACCTCGCTCGCTCTGCACTCTGCCAGGTATCTCAGATAGGCTGAATTCCCCACTGAGTCACTAAAAGTTAAACCCCGTAGAGTCGAGAGAAACTCTTGAGGCTCAGCATCTCTGTCTGGCATCTAACTTTCCTGGCATCGGGCCAAAAAGGAGGATCTCCGAATTTGTCACATCTTATCTCCTGGCGTATTTTTCCCACCTTTAATCTTCCCCGTATTGTCGCCTCCTCTCCCCCTCCCTCCCAAGTTTGAGAAATAAATGCAAGGTCTTATTTTCCTCTGCAAAGTTTTCTCCCTGGCAAAGGGCCAGCGAGAGCAGTCCTGAAACCTCTGAAGGCCAATAAAGTCATCCAAGTGGAGTAAACCGGGTTTAATTAAAACCCAATGGGAGCCTCGAGGTACAGGGGAGCCTCAGAAATTATGATCCTGGCTCCCACACTGCCGCCACAGTCTGTCTTGCTCCACCTTTTCTTGGGGACAGTCTAAGAAGGAATTTGCTAAACAAATTAACAGTGTTACCAAGATTGTAGAAAGAAAGTTTAACGTCTCCACAAAAGCCTTTTTCTCTTCTGGTAGGTAGAACTGGTGTGCAAACATTCATTCGGTAGTTCCTTCAACGAGCATTTATTAAATGCCTACTGTGTGTCAGGCACCTTTGAAGGCACTAGGGATACAGCAACAAAAAGGGAGATTTGCATGATGAGTCATCTATTCATTAAAGGAGGGTTGTTAGTGCTTTGGCTTAGCCACAGTTAGCAATTAGAATTCATGGAATACATTTCTTTGAAACATCGCATTTCAGAATTTTCACCTCCATGTCCTAAGATTCCATCTTCCCTCTAAGCACGGACCAAATGCCACCTCTTTCCAGAGGCATTTTCTGGTAATAATAAGAACAATCATTATGGTTAATATAGTTAACGCTTACATAATGCTTTACAATTCACTAAGTAAAGTTCTGTGTTATCTCATTTAACCCTGATAATCCCATGAAGTGTGAATACCTCTATGAGGTCTTCCCGTTTTACAGATGAGAAAACTGAAGCTAAGAGGTTAAGTGACTTTCCCAGGATCACACAGCTGGTGTCTGAGGCAAGATTTGAATTCATGCCTTCCTGAGTTTGCACCCTCTCCCCCCTGGACTCTTGCCTATGCAACCCAGGTTGTTAGAGCTCCCTGCTTCTTGAGATTATCTTTAGCTACCTGCACATATATCCCATTCCTTTAGTAGAATGTCAACTGCTTGAAAGCGGGAACTTTTTCTTTTTGTTTGTCTGTTTTGTATGCTCAGCACCCAGAACAGTGTCTTGCACATAGTAGGTACGTGAATTTTGATGAATTAAATTAAATCCAATCAGTCTTTTCCTCTGATTCATCAATATGCTCAATGAGCATGAGTTTTTTTTAATTATTGATATCTTTTGTTTTCACATCACTTTATTTCTGAATATATCCATCTCCTTTTCCTGACTCAGCAGCATCCAACATTTAAAAAAGGAAAGAAAAAAGGAAAAAAGTAGTTCAAGAAAACTAAGCAACAAATCAACAGAATCTGAAGATATATGTGATGTCCCATGATCCCCTACTTCTGTGTAAAAAAGGGGGGGGGAGGTAGATTCACTCCCTCATCATTTCTTTAGGCCAAGCTTGACCATTGTAATTATATAGTATACAGTGGCCATTTTGTTGTTGCTCTTTCCTTTTCCATTGTTGTAGTCATTCTGTATATTATTTTCCTGGTTCTGTTTGCATCACTCTATATGAATTTATATATTTTCTGATGTATCCCTTATATTCATCATTTCTTAGTGCTCAGTAATATTCTGTTGTATATACCATAATTTGTTTATCCATTTTCTAATCAATGGGCATCTACTTGGTTTCAAGTTCTTTGCCACAATAAAAAAGTTATTATTGATACTTTTGGCATATATGGGACCTTTCTTTATATATATATATATATATATTTGAAAGATTTAATTTTAAAACTTGGAATTCCAGATCCATTCCCTTCCTCCCTTGTCACCCATGCCCACTGGGAAGATAAGCAATTCAGTATATGTTGTACATGTATACCTATGCAAAACATTACCATAGTAGATATATTGTAAAAGACTAGCTATATTTGTCTCCCACCCATCCCACCCCCCACCTGGTCCATTCCCTACTTTGATCCTGTCCCTCTTCAAAAATGGGTGCCTCCAATCTCCCCTCCCCCCATCATGCCCTCCCCTCCATCATCCCCCCTTTCATCCCCCTCCCCCCTACTCTCCTGCAGGGTGAGATATCCCATTTAGTATGTATGTCATTCTCTCCCTGAGCCAAATTCAATGAGAATATGGTTTTTCCTTTTTGCCTTCCTGTTCTTCCCCTCCCCTGCAACCACTTCCCCTTGCCTCTTCTACATGAGATAGTTTACCTGCCACCCACCCCTATCTCTCCCCATCTACTCACCACATTCCTCTCTCACCTCTTAACTTCACCCCTTAAGTATCATCCCTTCCCACCAAATTCGACCTGTGCCCTCTATCTATATATACCTGTAAACACATACACACACATTCACATATGTATTCATATGCCCATATACCCTTCTTCAACTATTTTCATACTGAGAAAGGTTTCATCAGTTACAGTTATTGTTTTTCCATGTAGGAATATAAATAGTTCAACTTTGATAAGTTCATAGTGATTTCTTTTCCCTGTTTACCTTATCAAGCATCTCTTGCTTCTTGTATCTGAATGTCAAATTTTCTATTCAGCTCTGGTTTTTTCCTCAAGAATGCTTGAAAGTCCTCCATTCCACTGAATGACCATATTTCCCCCTGAAACAAGATACTCAGTTTTGCTGGGTAGGTTATTCTTGGTTTTAATCCCAGCTCCTTTGCTCTTCAGAATATCATATTCCATGCCCTTCAATCCCTCAGTGTAGAAGCTGCCAGGTCCTGCACTATTCTGATTGTGTTTCCACAATATTGAAATTGTTTCTTCCTGGCTGCTTGTAGTATTTTCTCCTTGATCTGGGAATTCTGGAACCTGGCTATATAATATTCCTTGGAGTTTTCTTTTGGGGATCTTTTTCAGGAGGTGATCTGTGGATTCTTTCAACCTCTATTTCGCCCTCTGGATCTAAAACATCAGGGCAATTTTCCTTGAGAATTTCTTGAAGAATGATTTCTAGGTTCTTTCTTTGATCATGGCTTTCAGGTAGTCCAATAATTTTAAAATTATCTCTCCTAGATCTATTAACCAGGTCAGTGGTTTTTCCCATGCGATATTTCACATTGCCTTCTATTCTTTCAATTGCTTTGGTCTGTTTAACAGCATCCCAATTTCTCATAAAGTCACTAGCTTCCATTTGCTTGAGTCTAATTCTGAAGGAATGAATCTCCTCAGTGAGCTTTTGAGATTCTTTTTCCATCTGGCAAATTCGGCTTTTTAAGGCATTCTTCTCCTCATTGCCTTTTTGAGCCTCTTTTGCCAATTGAGTTAGTCTATTTTTTAAGGTGTTATTTTCCTCAGTCAGGCTGTTGACTCTCATTTCATACTTTTCCTGCATCCTTCTCATTTCTCTTCCCAATTTTTCTTCCACTTCTCTTATTTGGTTTTTAAAATCCTTCTTAAGGTCCTCTATGGCCTGTAACCTGCTTATATTTTCATTTGGAGCTTTTGTTGCAGGATTTCTGACCTCCCAGTCCTCCTCCTGCTCCACGCTTTGATCCTCTTTGCCCCCAAAAAATAGGAGTCTAATGTTCAATTTTTCTGTTCATTTTTTTTTCCTTTGTGTTGGCATGTTGCCACTTAATGACTTGACTTTTGGGCTTGTTGCCACAGTAGGACTCTGCCACCAGACAGGGGAGCTTCCATCCCAAACGTTGGGATCTTCTCAACTGCCGGAAGTATTAGTTGGGTGCCCTCTCTGAAGCCCCCACACACTCTGGCAAGCTGATCACACACCCCAAGACCTCCACCCCCGACCGAAATCCAGATCCAAAAAGGATAAAGCAAGAGCAATTACCCCCAAGACCGATCACCGGATCCTCCTACAGTTTGCAGGCCAGGAACTGAAGCTACAACTGAAGCTGCAAAATGGCGGCTGTGCCCCGGCTCCTCAGAGGCTTCTAGCCCCCAAGGGAAGAAGCTGACGTGCCCTCAAATACTGGTCCCAAAGTCCATAGGGCACTAACCTCTCACTTTGTTTCAGGCATCTATGTGTTGGCAATTCTGGAAAAGCCACAGCAGCTGGTGTTCTGGGGTCCCTCCAGCCGGCTGCTGGTCTGACTCACAGGGTCCTGGGCTCGGCAACCAGAGGGCTGTGCTGGCTGCTCCAGACTGCTGTCCTTGGAGGGAGGTTAGCTTCTCTGTGTCATTCTGTGGGTTCTGGAGCTCCATAGGTTGTTCAGAGTCCCCTTTTACATGATTTTGGAGTGGTGTGGGCTGGCATGCTGTGGAAGTGCTGTTTCTACTCTGCCAGGGACCTTTCTTTTTATCATTAACCTCCACAGGGTATTAACCTAGCAATGGGTTTCTGGGTCAAATGATATGAACACTTCAAAATACTTCCCAATTGCTTTTTAGACCAATTCACAGTCCCACCAACTATGCATAAGTGTGTCTGCCTTTCCACAGCCCCACCAACAGAGATTATTCTTTTCTTTTGTCCTCTTAGTCTATGTGTTGGGTGTGAAATGAAACTTCAGAGTTGTTTTGATTTGGACTTCTCTAGTTACTAGTGATTTGGAACAATTTTTCATAGGGTTGTTAACTTCAGCAGGCTTTTGTTAAATATCTGCTGTGTACCTGCCCTGTTCTTATACTTCTGTACTTCAAGGGTCTATGATGATGCTCTATGGGTACTCCATCTATGAATTATAACCGCCTGGGATTCAGTAAGTGGTCACTCAATTTCACCCAGGGTTACTATCACAGCACAGCAAGGAATTGAAGGGCACTGCCCTGAGAGAGAAACAAAGACAGTCCCTGCCCTCAACAAACCTGGATTATTCTGTAAAGTGCAAAGTAGTTTAAATTGCAAATATCAAAAATTAGCTCTTTATAATGACATTAGTTTGCTGGCCAAGCATAGGACCAGAACCAAGCTGAAGATTGCATTCTACCCTTCTTTCATCCTCTAAATGCAGACATTCACTGATGATGACTGTCCTACCATATATCCTCTGATTATTATCTACAATGTGACTGTGGGAACAAGAGCTGACTGAAAGGATGGACAACTATGAGAGCTTTTATATTCCTAGGGGAAAAGTGTGGCCTTGTGCAAGTCACATCACCAATCTGGGCATCATTTTCCTTCTCTATAGATATGAGAGGGTTGGACTCCATGATTTCTCTCAGCTCTAAAGTCTATACTACCAACTTTAAGTCATGTCAAGCCAAATCAACAAATATTTACTAAGCACCTACTATGTGCCAGGTATTGGCTGAGCACTTTAATGAGTGGAATAGCTCTATTCCCAAGAGCTGGGAAATAATACTTTCTCAGGAGTATCTCTATACATCTCTTGCAATCACTGTCTAAATATAACAGGTTTTAGAAAAGAAAATTTATGGAGGATTGGTGTGTGAACTTATAGTATCATTGGAGGTTAGCACAAGAAATAATGATAGAGATCATGGAATCAATGATTTAGAGCTAAAAAGAGCCTTAGAGACCATCTGGTCCAACCTCTTCATTTTACAAATGAACTGAGATCCAAGAAGCAAAGACCACACAGCTAGTTGGTAGTAGATCCAAGACTACACCCTAGATCTCTCATTTCCCAGTCTAAGACCCCATTAGTTAGCCAAGAAGCCAAGGACCCTGAGTTTGAACCAGAAGATGACTAACTGAAAATTGTTCAAAATTGTCACTTAAACAGTATTTCTATGATGCAATGGAGAATGTTATGAATTTTGAAAGATGATCATCAATCAGCATTTATTAAACACCTACTATGTACCAGGCACTGTGCTAAGTGTTGGGACACAAAAAGAAGCAAAAGACAAACCCTGCCCTCAAGGAGCTTGCCATCTAATGGGGGAGACAACACACAAAGACCAAGTTATATATGGAATAAATAGGAAAAAAAGAGAGGGAAAGCACTGGAATTAAGAGGGGTTAAGGAAGGTTTCTTATAGAAGGTAAGAGTTAGCTGGGACTCAAAGGAAGTCAGAGAGGTCAGAGCAGAGGAGGGAGACCATACTGGGCATGGGGGACAGCCAAAGAAAATGCCTGGAGCCAAAAGATGGCATTTCTTATTTGGGGTACAGCCAGGAGCCAGGGTCACTGGAGTATGTGTTTGGAATGAAGGTGTTAGAAATCTGGGAAGGCAGGAGGGGGCTGGGTTATAAACGGCTGTGAAGACCAAGTGGAGCCTTTTGTGTTTGATTCTGAAGGTGACAGGGAACCACTAGAGTTTTTTTGAGTAGGAGGTAACTTCAGACCTATGCTTTAGGAAAATCACTTTGGTGGTGGAAGAGAGATGGATTAGTGCAGAGAGACTTGAGGCAGGTAGATGCCACAGCACATTATTGCAATAGGGAATGAGGGTCTGCACCATAATGGCAGCCATGTCAGAAGAAAGAAAGAGCTATATTCACAAGACCTTGCAAAGGTGAAATCTACAGGTCTTGGCAATAACTTTGATATGGGGAGAAGGGAGTGAGAAATAGTGAAGTTCAGGAAGACTCCTAGGTTTCAAGCTTGAAGGACTAGGAGGATGGTGTTGCCCTCTACAGTAATAGGGAAGATAGGAGAGAATAGGTCGGTGGCATGTGCCAACTTAAATTTTTCTTAAGTTGAGGAATTAGAAATAATTCTATTTGCCTGTTATGCAGGTAAACATTTGGTCATGACAGGGCAGCATGAATTGCCTTGCCATTTCCTTAGGAAGTTTCCTTATGGCAAACAATGAGACAAAGAGCCTGAACTAAGAAACCAGATGAGTAGATGAGAGGAGACTTTGGGGAAGATATTCTCCTTGTTGGACACACTGGGGTAACTGTTGGGAACAGAGGAAATAAAAGGCCACTAGGGTAGGAGGAACTTGAGTATAGCATTGGTTGTGAAATGTAGGGCCACCTAGTCAGGAACTAAGTAGATTTGTTTTATATGTACTTCTAAATATCTGTTGTTCTTTATCTGGGTTTTTTTTATTCTCCCTCCCCACCTAAAAAAAAATACTCTATGAAACCTAGAAAGACTTGTGTAACCTGATGCAGAATGAAGTGAACAGAACCAGGAGAACAATTGATACAATGACTACAACATCTTAAAAAAATAACTTTTTAAAGAATTAAACATTCTGATCAAAGCAATGGCCAGTCCTGACTCCAAAAGGCCAGGGATGAAGCCTGCTTCCCATCTCTTGGCATATAGGGGCTAGGCCAGAGGTATGGACTATGACATACATTTCCAGACATGACCAATATATGGACTTTTTTTCCTGATTTACTGCACCTATTTGTGCAGAAGGATGTCTGGCTTCAATAAATAGCATACTAACCTTTGGTATGGAAGATATGAATTCTAATCCTGCCTCAACACCTACTAATCATGTCACCCTAGCAAGTCATTTAACTTGTTGCTTCTGTTTCCTCAATGATAATTTGAATGGGTTGAATGAATGACCTCTAAGTTTTTCCATAGCTATAAAAACTCCTGAAAGGAGATGGGGAAGAAGTGGGACATGGTAGGGTAGAATTAACTTTTTAAAAGTTAATGAAAAAATTTAAAATACACAAAAGAGAGATGTAAATAGGTGGGGAAGGAATTATTACTGCCATTGATATTTACTATTTAGAAAGAAACAATATATGTAATAGTTTCACATACCATCTTGTTTTTCTGTTTTTGTACACAGAAGAGTTTGTGTTTGTTGATTTTTTTCAAATTTATAATTAAAAAAGAAAGTTTGGGAAAAATATTAAGGAGAAAAGGAAAAAAAAACTCTAGAAAATTCAAGATTGGATCCTGGAGTGTGTGGAGACAAGAGAGGAGAAGATAAAAGAGGAGCAGAGTCTTAGAAAGAAAACTTATGGATGGTATCAATGACAGACAAGGTAGAACAGGGTGACAATGAGTTAAGATTTGGGGACACCATATCTCTGAACCCCAGGAGTCAAGCAGCTTAGCACCCCAGGAAATTCAGGAGCCTTGGTCCTTGGAATTCAGATGATCAGGAAGTATATAAAGCAACTTGATCTAGTGGAAAAAGCCAAGTTATTTCCCTCACCTGTAGAATAAAGGGATTGGGTTTGATGCCCTCCAAAATCCTTTCCAGCTTGAAATTTATAATCCTTCTATGACTCTCTAAAAGTTTCTAAAGCAGTAAGTAATGAAAGCTCCTAGGGCTCCAAGTGAAATCTATTCCCTTGGACAGGCTTCTTCAAAGACTCTGGGGAGGGTTCTAAAGGAAGGGTTGGTGTTCTGGGAAGCTGCCTTTCATCCCAATGAGGTCTAGGTCTGGGGCTGGGTCCTTGCATCTTTTGTTGTTGTTTGTTCTTTGTTTTCAAGGAGAATCAATGACATCACTGGGTGGTGTCTTGACTTGCTCACGAATTGGATTTAAGTGAGGCAGTGTTGCACAAAGTTGGCAGTGTCACTCTCTCTTCCAGAGTCATTGAAGTTTAGTGGCAAGACCAAAGTCAGGACAACTGGCAATGGCCCAGGATGCAGTCAATGATTTTCAATGTCTGAGCAAGCTCTAAGCATTCCATAGTGCCTGCTTCAGCCCCCTTCATGTCCATTGGAACAATTTTTTCTTATCCACCCATCTGACTGGGGAAAGTCTTCACGTGCTTGGGGTAAAGATTCCCCTAACTGGGGCCTGTCAATTACCTGGTTCAATCCATCTGTCAAGACAGTTTTACCAGGGTGTTCCTACTGTGCATGCTACAGCTTCTTGGAGCCAGGAGTGAGAATTGAGTGACAGATGGACACCAAAGGTGGATGAGCAGCCCTGAAAAGGGCCTTCACACCCAGATGTGCTAGTCCTCAGGGAGGTATAACTTTAGTACACTCTTCCCTAAGGATGCACTGAAACCCTCAAAAGTCTCCTTGGTATTTAGGATGGGATGGAGAGATATTTTTTAGCAATAACTCCCTCTTCCTTTGGATATAATTCCCACCAAGAGAAGAAAGAGGGGACAGGAAATGAAACCTTAGCATGCAGTCCAGAAGACATGAACTTCAAAAGAGAAAGAGGCTGTTGCTGGCAGTTAGAAGAAGGTGATATAATGCAGATGAGTTCTAGAGAACAGGAGCCCTCAGAGCTGAGGTCACTAGTTCAACATTTTGGGTTTTATTTTTCTTTCTTTTAAAATTTGTCATTGGTGTCTGTTGTGCTTACCTTACAATCATTTCCCACCTATCACCAGACTGAGCCATTTAACCTACTCTAGTGATGAAGATAATTAAATAAAAACACTCAAAACAGAAGCACGTTCTGGCAAGGTATGGGAAAGGGAAGAAGGCAGCTAGGCAACATGGTGGATAGAGCCCTGGGTCTGAAGTCAGGAAGACTCATCTTCCTGAGTTCAGATCTGGCCTGAGACTCTTTTAGTGGCTATGTGACCCTGGGCAAGTAACTTAACCCTGTTGGCCTCCATTTTCTCATCTGTAAATGAGCTGGAGAAGGAACTGGCAAACCATTCCAGTATCTTTGGCAAGAAAATCCAAAATGGGGTCACAAGGACATGACTGAAAAAATGATTAAATGGCAAAAACAGAGGCAGAGTTGTTTTTTTCCATTACTTGAAGTTCAAGTTTCTTTTCATTTATATTTTTGTATGTATTTTGTATGTATTTCCATTTATATTTTGTAGTCATTGTGTTATATAGTTCTTTTCAATAATCATTTGTTAAATACCTGTCCTTGTGTCAGGCACTGTTTTAGCCACAGGGGAATGAAAAGACAAACTTTTTTTTTTTAATAATCCTTACCCTCAAGGAGTTTACATTCTATGAAGAAGACTGGACAAGTAGAAATGCAAGAACAAATAAGTGGTAGTTTATAAGCCCTGGACTCGTTCTAACAATCTCTGTTCACATTGGCATGTCAGGTCCACCAAGCATGTCTAAATATGTCTCTTTACCTGGTTCTAGCAGAATCCTGAGGGGCTAGAATTGTCTTTCTAATACTATTGCTCATGAGCCCCCATCTAGTGTGTTTCTCCTCAGTCCCTAAACATCAATCAACTAGTCACTAGTTCCTCTGTCATCTAACCAGTGATTGCCACCCCAGTATCACTCTGACCAATTGATCTTCCTTAATATCAATTAATCAATTAACAATGATTAGCTTTTACTGGGGATATTTATTTAGAAGAAAAGCAGAAGATGATTTACTGGGCAGCTAGAGCTCAGGGTTTAGAATCAGAAGCACCTAAATTCAAATCTGGTCTTAAATATCTATTAGCTATGTGGCCCTGGGCAAGTCACTCAACCTCTGTCTGCCTCATCTGTAAAATGGGGATAATAATAGGGCCTGCCTCACTGTGTTGCTGAAAAAGAAAAAAAAGATAATATTTGTATTGTGTTTCGCAAACCTTAAAGCACTATGTGAATTGTAGTCATTTTTATAAGATATGGAGCCAAAATGCAAACCCCTCTGAAACCAGGAGTCCAGCCCCTGGGGAAAATGGACTCATACTTAAAGAATGAGCACCAATATTTTCCTGCAGCAAATTCACCTCTGCGTATGGTTTAGTCCAGGGGTGGGGAACCTATAGCCACATGGCCTTCTAGGTCTTGGGATGAGGCCTTTTGACTGAGTCCAAGTTTTACAGAACAAATCCTTTTACTAAGGGAATTTGTTCTGTGAAGTTTGGATTCAGTCAAAGGGCCACACTTGAGGACCTACAGGGCCATCAGTGGCCGGGAGGCCACAGGTTCCCCACCCTGGCTTAACCATAGACAAGTTGCTTCCTTGTTTATAGGCTGACACATGGCCATGATCACAACATGACTATTTTCTCTTTTGTTTCTAATCTTTTCTGTTCTTGAGTAACAGAATATTGGAGTAGGTTAATGATTTAGACTAGAACTCTGTGAATTTTGAAAGGTCAGAAAGTCCACCAACCAAAGATCTAGGATCTGTTGTTTCTATCGGAGCTGGCCAGCAGCTGGATCCAGTTCACCCATGCAGCCCCCAGGAGCAACCTAGTTGCTCCAGCAATGACTTCAGGGAGGGAGGGGCAGGGAAGAGGGACCTTTTTGTACTTCTATTACTCCTTCTCAGGAAATATCCCTTTGTAAGAGCTAATTGATGTTAACTAGTTACATGAAATTGGAGCATTAATCTTTGGGTCAGTCAATGAGATGAAATAGATATTAACTATAAGTAGGGCTTAAGCAGATAGCATTAGAAATCACCCCCAGTCCCTTAGGGTAAACTTCCAGAACCTTAAGGGAAGGATATAGCCACTCACTAGAAAATCAACTTGCCAGAGTGAGTAGGAGTTAGGATAACGACCCCCAGAGCTTAAATGGGCTACACTAAATTAGGAAATAAAACCTGTTTCTATGCTTTTTATAGATGTTGTCTGGGACCACCAGGCATTCTGATCTCTTCATCCCTAAGCTTTACAAGATCAAACAACAATCCTATTTATGATTTTGCTTTTTAAGTGCCCACAAGTTTAGTTGAAAGGTACTGTAGTCCATTGTAGAGTTAACTGAGTAATCTTCCACTGTGCTACCACACTTTATCAACCACTGATGGTCCTGATCCCCCTGAGCATCAATATTCTTTTTTTTCTTAAAAATGGGAATTTCCTGATCTGCAAAATAATGCAGTTAGATTCGATGGGCTCAGAGCTCCCTTCCAACTCCAGGAATATCCTCTGAACCTCTGATCTTGAGATCCAAAGACTAGACACTTTAAGGAGAGGGAAGGCATCCCATAAGAGATTAGATTATGAAAGCTCAGCACAGAGGGTTATACGCTGAGGATTTAGCATTAATTACCAAGCTCTCAGAGGAGCTGAGCAGGGGGGCACACAGCTGGAAGGCTTCCGCTGCCAGATGCCTGAGATGCCATCAGTCAGAGAGCCAAGCCAACCAACACCCAGGCTCCAGGGGCAGGTGGAGGGGTAATTACAAAGCTGAATCAGCCAATTAGGGCTTGACTGTGGGAAGAAGGAGTTCACCCACACAGCCCTCTGGCCATTTGCTAATATGGTGGTTTGCCATGCTGGAGACAAATAGAAAAAAAAAAAAGAATGCACAAAAACAAACAGGAGAAGAAAATGCAATTCATAGACAAAATGATGGGTGAGATTCAGGGTCTGTCACCAATTCAATTCAATTCTTTTCATCAAGCAGCTTGTGTGTCAGTCATTATACTAGATTGAGGACAGTCCCTGCACTCACAACTTTTTCAACTCTACTGGAAGGAAATAAGATTTACCTAGATAAATACATTTTTAAAAAGAAAAGAAATACAATAAATACTCCTTAGACATGACCCTTGCAATATCCCGCTCGAGATCCACCCACTACTTCCCCAGTGTTCTCTGGAATGCTTGCTCTATGGGTAAGAAACTAGATTTCATCCTAAGTATGTTCCTTTCTCTCCCCCTCCTTCTTCTGGCACTCACTGAGCCCTGCCCCCTCCTGATGACCCAGCTCCTTTGGCTAGCCTTTTCAGCTCTGGCTACACTTTCCCTCATAGCCCAGACTCACCCGTCAATGGTGAAGGAGTTGGAATACTCCTTGTTCCCTATCGCCACTTCCAGGCCCTCCCTTCTCCTCCCTCACTCAGTAGCCTCACCTCCTTTGAGTTTCATTCAAGCCTTATTTTTCACCTGTCAAGTTTCTGGTAGTTACTTATCAAACTCGGAGACATTCTTCCTTTTTCCATGAGTTCAGAGTCTCAATTCACAGTCTTTGTCTCCTACCTAACTCCTGCTCTCATAATAATAAATTTCAACATACGTATTGATGCATCCTCAAATACCTTAACTTCCCAGTTCCTTAATTTCCTCACTTCCCATAACCTACTCCTCCATGCCACCTTAGTTACACCCAAAGATGGCCATACCCTTGATCTTGCTGTTACTCACAAAGGCACTATTTCCATATTCAGGAAATTCTTTCATCTGATCATCTATTGTTATTTTACTTCTCCCAGGGCTTATAACCCTAAACTTGTTCTTCATCCTCACCATGGCACCCAATCTCTTGGCTCTTTTCTGTCACCCTTGCATTGGCTTCACTCCCTTCTCTTCCCTCTCTTGACTGTTTGATAGACCAGTTCAACTTGACACTGTCCTCTTCTCTCAAGCCCTTTGTTTCCTATCACTCATCTGGTCCTGCCAAATCCCAAGTCTAATTATTCTAGCCAACCTCACTCTTTGCTCCTATTCACATACTGTTAAATGAAGCTAGAGAAAATGACAAAATCATGATTACTGGGCTCGCTATAAATAAATTGCAAAATCTCACTGTAGCAAGGCAATTCTCTTACTTCTCCACAATTGATTCACTATTCCACCCACTATAGTGGCTTCTCCAAACTTCTTCATCCCTCCTGAGACCTCTCACATCTCCTTCTTCCCCTCCTCTCTCACCTTAGTGAGTGAACAAAGAAGTTTGCCTCATATTTCACTGATAAAGTTGAGGCCATTCAGTGAGAGCTCGCCCTTCCCCAACCCTCCTCATTTCATGTCAGTGAGATGCTTTCTGCCACTTCCTCTCTCTCCCTGCTCCACGTGAAAAGGTGGCCCTTCTCCTTGACAAAGCAAACTCCTCTACATACACAAGTGATCCCATTTCATCCCATCTCCTCCAGTAGACTGACCCTTCTCATAAATCATCACTCCCTCCCTGTCTACTGAGGACTTCCCTGCTGCCTGTAAACGTGTCCATAGCTCCCTCATCCTCACAAAACCATCTTTCCATCCAGCTGATCCATCCATCCTGGCTAATTACCATCCTTTTTCTCTCCTCCTTTTTATAGGGAAAATTCTTGAGACCATAAAAAAGTCGATGCCTCCACTTTCGTCTTATTCTCTTCTTAACTCTTTGCAGTTTAGCTTTTGACCTCACCATTCAACTCCTCTCCCCAAAGTTATCAATGATGTGTCTCTTAACTGTCTAATCTAATGGCCTTTTCTGCACCTTCATCCTTCTTGATCTCTATGCAGCCCTTAACATTGTCGGTCACTTTCTTCTTCACACTTTATCTAGGTTTTCCTTCATTGTTCTGTCCCAGCTCTCCTTCTGCTTGTCTGACAACTCCTCAAATCTCCTGTAGGGACTTCATCGTGCCACTACCTGCGTATGTCCCCTGAGCTCTGGCCTAGGCCTTTTCTTCTCCCTCTGCACTGTTTCATGGTGATGTCATTATGGATGGATGGATCTTTGGATTGGATGGTATGGATTCAATTATTATCTCCAGCAGACCTATTTATCCAGATCTACCCTCTCTCCTGACTTCTAGTGGTGCATTTCCAACAGTCCATTGGGTATTTCACCTGGATTTCCCAGAGGCATCTTAAACTCAACATATCAAAAACTAAACTCATCTTTCCCCCAAATCATTTTCTTTCCCAAATTGGCAAGAGCATCACCATCCTCCGAGACATTCAGGTTCACAACCTTGGTGGCATCCTCTACTCCTTGCTCTGTCTCTCATGCCCTAGATTGAATCCAATTCTGCCCATTCTATCTTGGCAGCATCTCTCTTATATGCCTCCTCCTCTGCTTTAACACCTGCCTGATGAGGGCCTACCACCCTGGTACAAGCCCTTATCACCTCACACTTGGACCCAGAACTCAGCACAGTGCCTGGTACATAGTGGCTGCTTAATAAATGCAATAGCCTTCTACTTCTCCCTGCTATAGTCTCTCCCCTCTCTAATCTATCTTCCACTTACCTGTGAGATTGACCTTCCTGAAGCATAGATCTGACCAAGTCAGTATCCCTTCCCATTCAATAAACTCCAATGGCATCCCATGATCTCCAGAATCAAAAAGAAAACCCTGTTTGGCTTTTAAAGGCTTTCATAATCTAGCCCCTTTCTACTGTCTACTTTTCTTGTACCTTTCAGGGATGGGAAGCCTGCAGCTTGAGGCCACATGTGGCCTTCTAGGTCCTCAAGTATAGCCCTTTGACCCAACTGGATTCTGACAAAGGGCCACATGTGAGGACCTGGAGGACCACATGTGGCCTTGAGGCCCTAAGTTCCTCACCCCTGCTTACCCACTCCCAATTTGCTATCCTACTTTTCTATAGTCTCTTCCTCCTCCTTGCTCAACCCCATAAAACCCTATTTCCTGACTCTGGACATTTTTACTGGCTATCCCCCATGCCTAGCTTTTCTCCCTCCTCATTTCCACTACCTCCTACCTTCCCTGTTTCCCTCAAATAATGAAATCTTCAGTTGCCTTTCCTTCAACCCCATGAGGACCATTGAATTTGAGTTTTAGACAAGAGAAGCTGTTTTTAAATGTCTTCTAATGTGATTATGTCTCAAGTCTTGTTGGCTTAGACACTCTCTGCTATGTTAACTGACTCAGTTGGTCACCTTTCCCAATTTTCCCCATGATTGATATTACCTCCCAACACAAATTACTTTGGTTTTTATTGAACAAGTCAACAAGCTTAGCTACTAAGTGCCAGCCACTGTACTAAGGGCTAGGAATACAAAAAAGGGCAAAGACTGTGCCTCCCCTCAAGGTCTGTTGGGGAGACAATATGTAAACAAATGTATACAAACAAGATACACACAGAAAATAATCTAAAAAGGATGGTAATGATGTTAAGGGAAGCCAGAAGGTGGAATTTTAGCTGAGACTTGAAGGGAGAGAGAGGAGGGAGAGATATGCAGGTTGGAGGACAACCAGTGAAAATGCATAGAATTGGGAGATGGAGTTCTTAGGTAAGATTTAGCTACCAGGTCAGACACTAAATCACACAGTGTGTGAAGGGGAGTAAGGGAGAATATGTCAAAGGGGCCAGGCTATGATAGGATTCGAACAAAGGAGGTTTTATGTTACCAGAAGAGATGACAGGAAGCCATGGAAGTTTACTGAATAAAAGGGTGAGGGGGACATGGTCAGACCTGAGCTGTGCAGAGGATGGACTGGACTGGGGAGAGTTTGGAAGAAAAGAAGTTAACCATCACAATAGAGGCTACTGCAATAGAACAAGCACCAGATGATGAGAGCCTGCACCAGCATGGCGGCCCCTGCACCAACATGGCAGCCCCTGCACCAACATGATGGCCCCTGAACCAACATGGCAGCCCCTGTACCAACATGTTGGCCCCTGCACCAACATGTCGGCCTCTGCACCAGCATGTAGGCCCCTGCACCAACATGGAGGCCCCTGAACCAGCATGTCAGCCCCTGCACCAGCATGTCAGCCCCTGCACCAACATGGAGGCCCCTGCACCAGCATGTCAGCCCCTGCACCAACATGGAGGCCCCTTCACCAGCATGTCAGCCCCTGCACCAATATGGTGGTCCCTGTACCAACATGGCAGCCCCCGTACTAACATAGTGGCCCCTGCACCAACATGGTGGCCCCTGTACCAGCATGGCAGCCCCTGCACCAGTGTGTTGGCCCCTGCACCAACATGGCAGCCCTGTCAGAGGAGAAAAGAGGACACATAGGAGAGATAGTGTGAAGGTAAAATTGACAAAACTTAGCAATAGAACTGATAGAGGGGGAGAGTGAAGGGTTGTGAGCCTGAGTGATTGAGAAGGTTAAGAGAGAGGACAGGTTGGTTTCACAGCAAGTGTATGTCAAAGGCAGAACATGAACCCAGCCAGATCTTGGGCTTCTGAGGGCAGTGTTCTAACTATTTGACCACACTGCTTCTTCTCCACCTCAGTATATTAGACATTGGTATTTCAGTCTTTTTTCCATTGTGTCCAACTCTTTGTGATCACATTTGAGGTTTTCTTGGCAAAGGTATTGTAGTGACTTGTCATTTCCTTCTCCAGATCATTTTACAGATGAGGAAACTGAGCCAAACGGGATTAAGTCACTCACCCAGGGTAACACAGGTAGTAAGTGTTTGAGGTCAGATTAGTTACCAACAATAACATCAACATTTTCCTTTTTTTCATGCCCGAGAGGCTTTTGAGTAGGTTTTAAAAAGAGTAACTGTCTCCATCAGACAAATTAGAGCCCCTGACCAGGAGTGATCTACAAAGGTCCAGGGACTGGCTTATTGTGTGGGGGAAAGAAAGTTTCTCTTTGAAGTAAACATTTGCTTCTAAAACTGCAAGGCCTCTACAAGCAGTCCCAGGCTGAAGACATTCCATCCCGCACAGCCTGGAAACCCCAAAACACACCAGTCCCACTTTTCAACAAAGCCCGGTGACTTGTTACAAAGGAATTCTCCACAGCTGCCACCAGCAGATTGGGTGGCAGAGTATCTTTTTTCTGTGCATAGCCATTGGGTGGTGGCTCCTGCCTGATCACTTAAGGTGCCAAGAGAGATGCCACTGCAGGGAGGGGCAAATCACCCTCCCCATCCATGCCACAGGTCCTTCCTCCCCCTATTCCTTCAACTTCCTCAACCCAACCAATACTAGAAGCTGATTGGAGCTTGGCTCTGACAACAGTGGTCAATTCCAGTTTTCCTTAAGGAGCAGGTTCATTTTGTGCAATTATTAAGACAAGCTTTTTTTTCTTTTTAAACGTGCTCCAAGCAATCTGTTCTGAATCTTGGGAAGGAAGAATTGGTGCCAGATGGATTATTTCAAGACCTGTTGAAATTTGTTACATGAAACTGCTGACTCGGATTGCAGAGGGCTTAAGGGACCAGTGCTGGGACATGGAAAGATCTCTGGTTCTTTTCACCCATCCCCCAAGGAAGCCAGACCCGGGAGCAATCCATTCTGGAAGCACCAACTCTGAGGCTTGCTCTGGTGATAATGAAAAGGGACATCTCCATACTACTTTGAAGTTCCCAAAGCCTTTATATATATATATATATATTATTAACTCATTTAAACTTCGTGACAATCCAGGGGATTGTAACCTCATCATTTTAGAAATTTCTTATAATGATAGAAATCTCAACTCTTGCATGCCAGTCCATCCTGTACTCCAAATGTACTATGTATTTCTCCATCGTTCTCTGTGTGATAACTCATTTTTAGTGCTCTGTTTCTCGCTGACAAATGGCAACAATGTTAGCATGGAAAAGACTGGTCTGTGCTTTCATGGAAAGTTTGTGGTCAGTAAAAGAACTTTGTCATTTTCTGGAAGCAATCCAATGTTTTCACCTTCCCCTATTCAACTCTGAGCACATTTTCTTGTCTTTCCGTTATCATCTATCTCAGTTCTATATACTTTCATACAAACTCTACAGAGAGGTATGTGCAAAGGCATGTTGAAATCTTGGCAGCAGACGTTGTCCATCCACTTGGTCTTTTCTGTGTAGATGGACAAGTTGAACTCCTTTGAGTAATTATAGATCTCTTCCAGGAGGCTTTGCAGTGTTCTGGAACTTGATGAAATAAACACAATGTCCACAAAAAGGAATGTTGGGAGATTTTGGAGATTCTCAGCATCCACAGAGCATCCCTCCTCATCATGGATTCTGCCTAGCTCTACTCCCTCGTGGTGGTAAATAGCTTTGCCAAGCATACATCTTTTTGATTTATGATTTTCTGGTATTTATTAGCAGAGAGTCGATGAATAGGGCTGTATCTATTGTTGTTATCTTCTAAGGAACCTTAAATGAATTGGATGTATGTATGGGAGACCCCTTGTGAAAAGCCTATAAGGTCTCATTTTGTATAGTATTAAATACTTTTTCATAATTAATGAATAATTAGCACAATGCAAACTTATATTCTCTATATCTATTCATTATGAAGTAGTTAAGATGTTGTACATTGCTGAATATTGCTTTTGAAAGTCTGTTTCCTACGAATTCCTGCATGGAGGATAACCTTGATTTTGGTATAGATAACACTCATAAAGGACAAGAGAGTAGGCATATAGGTTGGCAGTTATTGATATTCTCCAGGTTACCATTTTTTGGTATTAATAAGGAATCGGTTTTTTTTCATTCCTTTGACACCTTGCCTTCCTTTAAACATATTTTTTTTTTAAGCAATTGGGGTTAAGTAACTTGCTCAATGTTACACGGCTAGTCATTATTTATGCGTGGGTGCTCATTTTCTGAGGCCGGATCTGATCTCGGGTCATCCCAACTCCGAGGCTGGCGCTCTTACTCACTGCACCACCTAGCCGCCCCTAAACATATTTTTTTTTAGCAGTTTCTTAATGCCCTCACAATTATATTGCTTCCTTTATGCATTCATGGTTCAATCTGGCTGTTTTCCTATCTTTGTTGTCTTTAATGCTATGTCTACTTCCTTGGATTGTGAGTCCATGCGGATCCACCATTTTTTATAGGGGAAAAAAGCTCAGTAATATGATTTTTCCAGATCTTTTCCATTTTTCTTTTGTTTGTAATCTTTTTTCCATTTGCACCCTTGAATACCCTTGGGATGACCGCTTGGATATCTTGCCAAGCTATCTTTAAATTGGTTTTCTCCTTCACTGATTTGCTCTGCTTTATTCAAGGATATTGCTCATAATCACCCATCATCTTCTCTGTAAGATTTTATACATAAATTCTATAAATATATAAATTTATGCATATATTCTAACCTTGTATTGCATTTAGCAGTGATCTCTTTGTTTGGTAAGTAAACCCGTGTAATGGAAATGCAGATTTAAAGATCTTCCCTGCCCCTAGTTTAAGTGCACCTGGAGCCTGTGGTGGGAGGCTTGTTTTTCAGGAAAGCCCACACCTTGATACTTTGTGATTGGGCAGTGGGTCAAGGAGGTTGTTACATTCTCTGAGCCAGGAGAAGGCTATATAAACCCTGAGGAGAGGCTTTGCTTTGGGGCTCACTTTGAGAAGTGTTGTGTGATTTGACCAGATGAGACTCTGGGAAGCCGTTGTTGAGAGCCCCCCGGCTTTGAAAACCCAGATGTTGATGCTTCCCTCTCTGGTAACTGTGATTTGGTATTGATGCATGTAATGTTGGGACAGTTTGGAAGCCTGTCTGATCTGTAAGTTCTGTAACTCTGAAGTTTGGGGTGCTGACCTTTTTCCCCTGAACTAGGTAATGTATGTTTGTTTGATTAAAGTAAGCTTGTTAACCCATTTTGAGTTGCTTTCCTTTTGAAAAGCAGATCTAAGAACCTGTGTTGGCAGTCACCCTGGGGATATTGGGGTGCTTGCTGCTACAACCCGATGCTTGCTATAGATAATAATACTCCCATTTTATAGGTGAGAAAATAGAATCCAAAAGATGATGTGACTTGCCTATGGTCATCACAGCTAGTAACTATCACAGGATTGCAGAACATAGACTTAGAACAGGAAGAGACCTTTGAGGTCACTTAGTCCAACCTCCTTATTTATATAGAAGAGAGAACAGCAACCAACAGAGGTTAAGTGGTTTGCCTAAGGTCAACACTGGTGGTAAGTAGTATAGCTGCCCAAATTCATGTCCAGCCCTCTTGCCACAGCAGCTGTATTTGAACGTAACGATTCCTGAACTCAAATCCAGAATTGTCTCTACTATGCCAGTCTGGGGAACAAGTTGCAGGAAGTGACTCTTCAGCATTACTTTAACTTTTTCAGAATACTGGAGGGTCTTCATGATGAGGTAACAGTCTACCTCTTACAAAGAAATCGATAAATTCATTAACAATCATTTAAGTGCTAAGACACTTTGCTAAGTACTGGGAATACAGGCAGAAAAAAATGAAACAGTCCCTGATCCAAAGGAACTTGCCACTAGGGATAGGGCCAGTTTGAAAGATAGAGGGAAACAGTTCAGCAAAACTCACCAATGCATCAACCAAGTCCAACAATGTGTGCACAATTCCATGCCCATAGCCTCCACTTCAGCAAAGAAGAGGAGGTGAATTTTCTCATCTCTTCCCAGTGCCAAGGTCTCTTAATGATCAAAGAGGTCCCCCGCTCCTTTCCCACATCCAAGGTCCACTTCACTGTTCTTCCTGATGCTTTGTTGTTTTTTTTTTTTTTTTTGCTCCTCCCTCTCTATCTACTTCCCTCAACTATCACTTCTGTATGAATGACTCCCAAATATCAATTCTATTCTATCGAAGTCCTGGCCCGTATTTCCAGTTACCTACAAGGCATCTCCATTTGAACAGCTGCCACTACCTCAGACTTAGCATTTCTGGATGTGATTGAGGTTGGATGGAAATAACACTGGTCAAGAGACTAGCGTTTAGTCCTTGCTCTGCTTATTGCTACTCTTTTCCACTTAAAAAAATGCTTTTATCGATGTCGGTCCTATATATCATAATTATCCCAAGTATTCCTGTTTTCCCTCCTGAGAGAGCCATCTCACATTACAAATAGAACTTTTTTAGAGAGGGGGAAAAAAGCAGTACAGCTGATTGGTACCTTAAAAGATGCCTGAAAATGTGCCCAATGTGTAATACTTTGGACCTCCCACTTCCATGAAGGGGTCGTTGGGGGTGTCCTCCCATATCTTTTCATTTGAGTCTTGCTTAATCTTCATAATGTTGTTACACTTACTTTTGATGTTGTGTGTGTGGTTTTTCTTTCCACTTAAACTATCATTTCTGTGTATGTTGTTTTCTTGGCTCTGTTTACTTCACTCAGCATCAGTTCATATAGGTTTTTCTTCATAATTCTCTGTACTTATCACACACATCATTTTGTACAGTGCAGTAATAGTCCATGAGATTCATGTACCACAATTTGTTTAGCCATTCCCCACCAAATGGGCATCTACTTTGTTTCTAATTCTTTGCTGTCACAAAAAGTGATATTTTGGTGTATATGGCGACTTTCTTCTTATTGATGGCTTGCTTCCTTGGGGAGAAAATGTATAATGGAGTCTCTGGTTCAAAGGGCACAGATATTTTAATCAATTTATTTGCATACCTATGTGATTTGAACTCAAGTCATCCTGCCTCCAGACCTGGTGCCCTATGCACTGTCACCTTGCTGTCCTACTTTATATGTTATTTTATTTGATTTCACAGTTTTGTTAGGTATCTCTTATCTTAATTTGTGAAGCTGAGACTGGAATACAGTTGTTCTTTACACTTATTAAATTTCATCTTGTTAATCTGGATTTGTCATACCAGTGCCATGATCTTTTTGTAATATGATTCTGATGTTCTAGGTGTTAACTAGCTCTCTGAGCTTCTACCATCCCCAAATTTGGTTAGCAAACTATCTATGCATTAATATAGCTTATTGATAAAATGTTGAATGGTATAGGACCAAGGATGCAGAGTCGATCTGCAACTCTATTTGGTCTGAACTCCATGGAACAAGATGCATTTCCCAAGATAAGCCGATTGCTTGAAATCACAACATTGTTCAATGATTTCAGTCATGTCTCATTCTTTGTGACCTCATTTGGGGGTTTCTTGGCAGAGATACTAAAATGGTATGCATTTCCTTCTCCAGATCGTTTTACAGATAAGGAAAGTGAGGCAAACAGTGTTCAGCTCACTCAGTTAGTGCCTGAGGCCAGATTTGAACTCAGAAAGATGAGTCTTCCTGACTCCAGGGCTGGCACTTTATCTACTTCACTTAGCTGCCTAGTGGATCTTAGGAACCATTATATTACCCCCAGGTATAAAAGTATGCTAATTATTATATTGTTTTCCACGTTTCTACAGAATTTGGATCTACCAGCTTATTAAACCATGTGGAAAAAGGAAATAGGTTCGTGACTGTTCTCATAGTGATTCTTCTATTACCCTTTCCAAGTGTTCACAAACATTCATTTAATAATACTTTCTAGAATTTTTCCAAGAATCGAAGGCAAACGACATTGACTATAGTTTGAAGAATTAATTTTCTGCTTTTTGAAAATCAAGGCAACATTTGTCCATCTCCAGCCCTTTCCTTTTCTCCAGTTTTTCAAAGATCATCGACAGCCATTCAACAATAGCATCTGTAAGGTTCATTTAGCACTTTGGTTTGTCCTGGTGTTGACTCAAACTCAGGGATGGCAGGTGGGGGCTCTTCTACCATCTCCTCATTTAACTTCAGCATCAAATCCCTGTTAACCCGTTTTGTTCTATATTTCCCAATCTGAAGATCTTTCTCTTTGGGGCAGAAAACAGAAACAAAAAGGGAATTGAGTATTACTGACCCCTTTCCTTATCATTATCCTATAACTTGCCCATGCAATAGATTTATCCCTTATTTAATCTTCTTTCTGAAAAAGCTCTTTGTGAAACTATTAGCATTTGTTCTACCAGTCATTTTTATAGAACAATGCCACTCTTGTATTTATCTTCAGTTATCTACCCTTGCCTCCATCTTTTGTACTTTTGATTTTAAGAAGGGGGAAGCTAGGTAGTACAGTGGATAGAGCACTGACTGGGCTTGGAGTCAGGAAGATGAGTTCAAATCTGGTCTCAGATACACACTAGCTGTATGACCCTGGTCACAATCCCTACTTGCCTCAATTTCTCATCTGTAAATTGGGGGCACACTGGAGACGAAAATGGCAAACCACTCCAGGATCTTTGTAAAGAAAACACCATGGACTTTGTCCATGAAGTCGTGTAGAATCAAACACAGCTGAATGACTGAGCAAAAACAACAGTAGTTAGAAGGAACCTTGGAATTCATCTAGGCCAACTTTCTTATTTTAGAGATGAGGAAACAGGCTCAGAGAAAGTGATTTGCCTAATGCCATACAGTGAGTAAAGGTAACTTTAGCTCTCACAAGTACGCTTTCAAATGCACCATCCTTTTAACAATCTAGGTTGACTGATGAATTCCCAGTGCATAAATCTCTTTAAACAAATCCTTCTTTTCTTCCTTGTTGAAATTGGTTATGTTGGTATCATCAGATTTTTGATCTTCAGACCAGCCCAGATATACATTCAGTGTCATAGAGTTAATTAGTGGCAGAGCAGAGATACTTAAGATCCAGATCTCCTTGACTTCCAGACCAAGGCTCTTCCCACTACTCCATGCTGCCCATCTTAGATCAGTGGTTTGATTTGGACGATTATTATCCTAAGAGGGTAAGGCACATAAGAATCTTGGTCAACTCAGTGAATTTCAGTAATACTCTGTGGGTGTCATGAATACTTTCTAGTCACAAAGGGAGGGATGAGGAGGGGGGGAGAAGGATTTTGTACCCCCCATAAGTACAAAACAAAAAAGTAGATAAGGATAATGAATTATTAAGAGGTTGACATCCAGTGATCACTTTCCAAATATGAACACCATCTCTGATTGGCTAGGCTAAGGTCACATGTATTTGCCTCTTCAGGGTGTCCGGGTAAATCTTTAACAACTGGATCAAGGGGGGAAAATATTCCCATGACAAACTTTTCAGTTTAATTCGCATTATTAACATTTTAACACAGTGTCAAAGCTATGCTCCTGGATGTTTTAAATAGTAAAACCCTGGAGAAAGTATGAGAATTTGAACATTTGAGGAGTTCAAATCAGGACCTAGAAGTAGAGGAGTAAAATAGGTCCTGAGAGGGAATCAGTTTGGGAGGAGGGAAAGGGTTTCTCTCTTTCCTCTTTCTCCTTCTTACAAGCCTTCTCATAAATCTCTCTTTTGGAGAGACCTGTGTCCCTTTTAGGAGTGTGAGACCTGACCTTTGAGAAGAGACACTGATATAGGCAAGAGTCCTTGCAATCAGGGGTTGAGTTGCAGAGAGGAACAGGCCCAGGGAGTTCAGCTAAATGACCTACCCAAAGAAACACTGGGTCCCCAGGGGACACCAGAAGAAGAGAAAGGCCATCCTGAAGTGCCAGAAGGTCATGTTTTCTCTATGTTGTGGCTTTCACATTAGTGTTCTCTCTATATGTGCCCACTCTTTCTACTCATCCTGTATATATCCTGTGGGAGAATCTGCCCCAAGTTTAAGGGGGAAATTTTTTGTAGCTGCTTCTGAGTAAATGCCTTAGTAACTGTGTCTACTGGCTGCCCTTTTTAAAAAAATAGATGATTTCTATGTCTTTTATGTTTTGTTTTTGCTTTTTGGAGAGCAATTGGGGTTAGTGACTTGCCCAAGGTCACATGGCTAGTTTTTGTGTTAAGTGTCTGAAGCCGAATTTGAACTCAGGTCCTCCTGGCTCCAGGGCCAGTGCTCTATTCACTGCACCACCTAGGCACCCCTATTTTTTAAAATTAAATTTGTTTATTTAAATTTTTTAACATTCACTTTTATAAGATTTTGAGTTCCAAAATTTTTCCCCTCTCTCCCAACCCCTCCCCAGGTCAGCATGCAATCTGATATAGGCTATACATGTAATATCATATTAAACATATTTCCACATTAGTCATGTTGTGAAAGAAGAATCAGAACAAAAGGGGAAAACCACAAGAAAGGGGGGGGGAAGAAAATAGCATGTTTCTATCTACATTCAGACTCTATAATTCTTTCTCTAGATGTGGATAGCATTTTCCATTGTGAATCTTTTGGAATTACATTGCTGAGAACTAAGTCTATAAAAGTTAGTCATCTCATAATGTTGTTACTGTGTACAATATTCTCTGGGATCTGCTCGCTTCACTCAGCATCATTTTATGTAAGTCTTTACAGGTTTTTCTGAAATCTGCCTGATCATCATTTTTTATGGAACAAACAATAGTATTCTATTACATTCCTAAACCACAACTTATTTAGCCATTCCCCAGTTGATGGACATCTCATCGACTTCCAATTCTTGGCCACCACAAAAAGAGCTACTATAAATATTTTTGTACACGTGGGTCCTTTTCCCCTTTTTTATGATCTCTTTAGGATACAGACCTGGTAGTGGTATTGTTGGGTCAAAGGGCATACACAGTTTTATAGCCCTTTGGGCATAGTTCCAAATTGTTCACCAAAATGGTTGGATCAGTTCACAACTCCACCAAAAATACATTAGTGTTCCAATTTTCCCACATCTTCTCCAACATTTAGATGATTTCTGTTTCTTGCATCAGCATGGTATCCCACATATTTTCCTCTCACCTGAGAACCATCCCATATGACAGATGGTATTTTTTTTAAGAAGGGAAAAACAGTCACTGTCTGTTAAAGGTAAGTACATTGGTGGCAGTTCATGAAAAATAATTTAAAGCTGCCAGCTGATGACTTAAGCTGCAATCTACGAGTAGCATGTTTGGAAAGTAGCCCCAAAGGGGTCACTGCACATATAATGCTGATATGAACATCTTTGCACAGAGAGCTCTTTGGTGGGAGTAGGGGTGTGTGTGTCTGTTTTTGATAACACTATCAGGGAATATTCCCAACCATGAAATGATTAGATCCAAATGTATAATTTTTCTCCCATCACTTTTACGTTACGCTGCCAGATTGTTCACCTAAAATTTTCCATGTTTAAATTTCACCAGCAATAGATGAGTGTGTCTGTTCTTTTCCAAGCTTGCAGGCATAGGCATCATTCAGTGTCTTTCCAATCAATCCATTAACATTTGGGGAGTGGAGCAGAAACATGTGATCTCTGTTCATTAGCAATGGCTTAAGCTACAAACTAGGAAGTTGCAAGTTAGCCACAATAATTGCTCTTAGAAAGATAAGAGCCAATCTACAAGATGGAAACTGGATAAACATTTGGAGACTTTATACAAAAACAGCTGTAACTTGACCAAAAGCCCCTGACAGGATAATTACTGTTTCTTGTTGGTTGATTGCTTCCAGAACCTCCCACCTTAAAAGGCGTTCTCAGCCAGGTAGGTCATTCCTCTCCACGCTGTACTCCTGGATCTCTTGGACTTTCTCTGCAATGACCCTCCTGGGTCCCTTACTCTCTTCCTTCTGCCTCCTCCCCCTCACCTCCTCCCTAGTTTTCAGTTTCTTGTGATTTAGGTGGTCAGGTGATGCTGTAGATAGCACACTGGGTCTGGAATCAAGAAGACTTGAGTTCAAATGTGGCCTGTGTCAACCTGGGCAAGTCACTTAAATTCTGTTTGCCTCAGTTTCCTCAAAAATGGAGTTTAAAAAAACTTGCAAAATGGATGTAATGACAGCGTCTACCTCACAGGACTGAATAAAAGAATATTTGTAAAGTGCTTGGCACAGTGCCTGATACATCATTTGAGCAATATTAAAGCTTACTCTTTCCCCTTTCACTTTTTCCCACATTAGAATGCAAGCCTGTGCCTCGATGGTAGGAAATGTCTTTCTGCTTGTGTTTTGTATTCCCAGCCTTAGCCCAGTGCCTGGCACACAGGAAGCATTTAATACTTGCTGATTAGACTTAGGAACTTCCAAGAGCTTGTTTGGGATTACTTTGTGAAAGATAACATTAAACCCTTACTTAATTCCTCAAATCTATGAGAAATCTCATTTTATAATGAAGGTTCATTACAAATTCAGCTTCTTTACTCATGCATTCCTGGTTCTTTTTTCCATTATGTGGAAAGCCAGCATGAAAGGGGCTGGTCAACATCACATATTCTCATTCCTGTAGCCCCCAGGATGAAGAAGGCTGCTGAGATGGCCTGGTTAGACTTGTATGAAACAAAGATTACTTCCACTCTTTCAAAGACTGACCTTCGTCATGTTGAATTTTAAAGCAAACAGTTCTTTAGCATGTAGCACCCATTTCAAATGATGGGTGCCTCAACGACCCAGAGATACAAAGAAAAGATTCCTGGGCCCTACCAATTATGTATATTTGCTCTTTGCTTCTTGAAAAGCAAATCATACACGTAGGCTAATACATGCCACATGTCAGAACTCTGCATTCCTTAGGCCATCTGAAGTAAGCAATGCTCTTCCAATTGCTGGTGTTGGTATGTGAACAATAGTGTGTAGGAGAGGCCCCAGTCACCTGGATCAGTCTGTCCTTTGTTTTCTTTTCAATGCCTTTCCCACTACCTCTGACCACCCATTGTCCCTCAACATCTACCACCTACAATTTTAATGGGTACCCTTCTTCTAAGAATACCCTGCAATTAATTCACTTGTGCCTAAATGGTCCTGGAAATACACCCATACGAGGAACCAACACACCCTCGTTTATAAATCTGGGAGAGCTCTTTGGGGCCAGGGAATCAAGTCCAAATTCCCTTACCTAGGATTCATGGCTCAAGAGGTCTCTCATTCCTCTCATCTACCTTATCCATTACTACAGTTCAAAAAACCCCTATCTGCCCTAGAATCTCCTACACATTTCCATCACATTTCCATCCCTGAAGTTTTGTCTCTGTCATCTGGAATGCTCTCTCTGCCTGGTGAAACTCCATTTGTTTCTTTTTTTTTAAGTTTTTTTACTTTATTTTTAATTTATGGAATAAAACAAGCATTTCCATAACATAGCATGAGGAAGATGATTGCACATGAAACTGCAGATCTTATGTACAACTTGCTGTTCCTTTTAGATATGTAATAAAATTATCATGTAATTTTTTCCCTTTTTTCTTTCCTCTTCTCAGCCCCCCCCCCCCGCCCCATCAAGAGATGTGTTTCTTACTTGAGGATTTATCACCTATAACTTGCTAATAATAAATTATCATTATAGCTAACATTTACATAGCACTTACTCTATGTCAGACATTGTGTTAAGTGCTTTACAACTATCTTGTTTAATCCTCACAACCATGGGAAGCAAGTATTATCCTCATTTTCCTCCTCAGGAAACTGAGGCAAATAGAGGTCAAGTGACTTGCCCAGGGCCACACAGCTAGTAATAACACCCTTGTATTTATTTTGTATTATTGTTCTCCAGTGGCCCCCAACTCCCATTGTCCCCAATACCTGAAGGCAGGGACCATTTTCTTTTCTATCTTTGGATCCTTATGTTTAGTAGAGTAAATTCAACATATAACAAGCAATTAAATGATTGATGAATCACTCAATCAATAACTTTTTGTTGGTTAAGTGATGGCTTCCAACCTAAGTTCAGCACATCTTTAGCAGGCTGCAACACCTCATAGATAGGTAAACCTAACACCTCCTGAGTTCCTTCTAGTCCCAATTTAAATCTAGTGCAATGGAGTTGAGCCAGGTCAGCCCCTGCTTCTAAGCATTCAAGAAGACAGCCTGTGCTTATGAACCTTCCCAACAGTAGTCAGTCAGTCAGTCAGATCACTTATTTGGACATTGCCTTTCAGTCCCTATTTCCCAGCACAGAGAGATTTATTTTCCCCATTGTTGACATGTAAGCTCTTCTCATCTCAGTTTAGGGACTAGCACCAGGTTAAAAGTTTCAGATGTGTAAGAGGTGGGGACAATACAGGGAATTTCATAGGCACAAATGGACAGTCACTACTAGTCAGTTGCCTAGAAGAAAGACTTATATGACCAAGAAGTCCAGAGTAATTCATTTTAAGCAAGAATTTGAATAGATGAGAGAAAACTCAAGACAACAGCTAACCATCAGGTGTGTGATTTTAAATCTCTTGCAGAAATGATGGAATAGGAGCCCAGGAGGTGGAGTTCACACTGCTCTTCCAGACTTTCCCTCAAACGATATCACATTTTATTACTATAGCTTCTCCCATATGAAACTTAAATATCCCACTGTGAAGCTGAATCAGGGAAGCAAAGCTATAGTCGTGTCTAACTTGGGCGATTTGGTGGAAAATTAGAAGGCAGAACTGACATGGCCCTTAAGTTCGTCCCTTGTCCCCAACTGCTTCAGTCCTTTAAAATAGATGTGCTGCTGCTGCTAGTGGCTTTCTGTGACATATGGGCTGAGATGAGACAAAAAAAAGATAAAATATTTCATCAGGTAATTAAAATGTGATCTCAGGGGCGGCTAGGTGGTACAGTGAATAGAGAACCGACCTTGGAGTCAGGAGGACCCGAGTTCAAACCCAGTCTCAGACACTTGACACATTTACTAGCCGTGTGACCATAGGCAAGTCACTTAACCCCAATTGCCCTCCAAAAAAAATGTGATCTCAATTATCTCTATGTCAGGAATTGTCACTTTTTTGTGCCCCCAGGTACCTGGTACATAGTAGGTGCTTAATAAATGCTTGCTTGGTTGATTGGTTGAGTTTCATTTTCCTCCACACTTTCATGCTTTCAGTTTCTGTTCTACTTTGTTTCAAATACAATCTAGATATTAGAGGGATTTCCATATGTGTATATCTGGTTGTATGTTTCTGGTTTTGTTTTGTTTTTTCAGAAGAACAAATATCTAATGGTTGGATATCTGTAGTCTCAATTCTGCATTTACTAGACCACAAGAGTTATTTCAGTCTCTCCTAGACACACACACGAGGATTGGATCTGTCTATCCAGAGTAAAATGATTAACAGCAAATACAGCACTTATTGTTTCAAGATGAATGGAAGAAGAATCCCGATTCTTGCCTTTATTACCCTATTTGTTTGCTGACTTAGTTTGCATTGTCAAGATTATCTCTACAAGCAAGGGAGGCAGGAACTTTATGGTATAATTTATAAGGAGGTCTTAGCATGTGGGAATCCCTCAATTTCACATATTTTCCACTCCGGTAAATTTTTATAATCCGAGCCAATGATCTATGTCCACTGTTGCCTTTGGAATAACTCCACAAATTCCTTTAAAAGTAAAGATGCAATGAATACAATTTATATTTTTCTCTCCCATAGTGGCTATAACATATCATTCCCCTTGCCCAGGGCTGCTCTTACTAAGTGTGGCTGAAAAGATCTCTATTAGTTGTGGTCCTTTCTCCCTTAGCATTTCAATGGTCAATCCAATGGTTTGTAGCTGTATCTGCAGGTTGCAGTGTCGGACATGTTTAGCAACTCCCTATGCAGTTAGATGAAGTAGGTTTTGTTTTGTTTTTTAAAGAAGCATACTCAATCTTCAGGTGTTGTTGGTTTTGTTTTCTGTTCTAAGAATCAACTTCTTTTAAATGACCTACCTTGTTATTTGATATTCCCTCTGGCTAAGGGAACTTGAAAAGCCTAACTGTAATATGTGTTAAGTAGACATACAAGAACTTGGATTTGAATGCTAGATTTGCCATTTAACTAGGCAACCTTAGGCAAGTCATATCATTTCTTTGGAGAGAGGCTTGGAAGAGAAGGGCTCTAAGGTCCCTTCTAGCCCTATAGCTATAATTTAAGGAGGTATGATATTCAGAAAGGACTAACACCTCTGGTGTGAAGGCTTGCTAAGCCCTTTTCAGGGCTGCTCATCCACCTTTTGGTGTCCACCATCACCCAACTCTTACCTGTGGCTCTAAGAAGCTGTAGCATGCACACCATCATGGCAGATGGGCAGTACCTGATGGGGCACAAATTTGTGGGTGAGTTAAGGGGATGTCTGGTCCCAGCACATGAAGGCTTCCCCTGGGAGGGGATAAAAACGATCTGAATGAAAGCAGCTTAAAATATACACTTGGAGTTTGGTCGAACATCAAAGATGCTAGGGTCTCGACTTTTGTCTTGCCACTAGACTTTAATGACTGGAATAAAGAGGGAGGCTGGAGACTTCTGCAACTCCACCTCAATTCAATGGACCTGTAAGTCGATCACCTTGTGATATCACTGGTCCTCTTCAAAAATCGAAGGACAAACAACTATGGGATGTTAAAACATGGCAAGTGATTGAGCCCTGTTGGTTTTAGGGTTCCAATGTGCAGGCCTAGTTTTGAATTACTGAATAGACTTGTGACTGGTATGACCTCATATTACATACTATTGAGAAACTTAAATTATCTGCCTGATGGTTTTGTTTCTAACTTACTTTCTCTCTCAGAACCCAACAATGCCTTTCTTGATTTTCAAACATAAGCTCCTCTACAAAATGGGAGTGGAGGAACAAGCATTTATTTAGCACCTACTGTGTAGAAGGTGCTGTGCTTTATTTGATCCTAATTTGGGCCTTAAAACATATCCAGATCCTGACTGGACAAGAGGAACCAAGCATCTATGGTAGAAGAGACATTTTGGGATACTGGCCTGGTAAAGTCCTGACACAATGACCTTGACGTCCAAGTTTCCAAGATCATTGGATTCAGAGCAGGAAATACGTCTCTTGAGCCTCTCAATTTTCCAGGTAAGGTAGTGACGGAATGTCTTCTAACCCCGTTAATGATGTGCTGGGTGTTCAGCTAACTCAACGTAATTCCCCCTTTTCATCACTCCAAACTTTAGTGAGGCACCCACTCCAAAGCTTAGCGGGAAGGGGAAGACATCTACTGCCTACTGTAAGCCAAGCTGCCTTTTGTGCCTAGCCACACCCAGCTCCACTTAAGTCTCAGCTGTTCCCTCTGTATATGGTGTAGTAAGGGTGGGAAGGCCAGAATGGAATAGTTTGAGCATTCAGAGTATTAGTACTAAAATAGCATCTTTTCTCCCCACCCCACTTACTGGCTTTATTAGGGACCAGGCTAAGGGTAACATTGCTTCTCTTCCACTAAACCTGGACCTCAGGGATCTTTCCATTTGCTAGCTACAAGGAACCAAGAAGGGAAGATGAGCCTCAGGTGCTTCAGCCACCATGTCCAGGTGCCAACACTGCTCCCTATGAACTTAAAGAGAAGTGACCCACATAATGAAGGGCCCAGGAGGAGCCCTACCTAACACATATACTTGGATCTCACCCGTCCCCAGCTTCCCATTGTAGATCCTCAAAAACTCTCCTTAGAATTCACCTGGAGACTGGGAAACAATGACCCAAAGCATACACTTGCTCAAACAAGATCACGGTGGCTAATTGTCTCTTCAAGTAGTACAAGTTTGTCTCCAATTATTATTTCTATATATGGTACAAAGGGATAAATTTTAAGAATGAATCGGGGGGCGGCTAGGTGGCGCAGTGAGTAGAGCGTTGGCCCTGGAATCAGAAGGACCTGAGTTCAGATCCGAACTCAGACACTTAATGCACACACAAACAAAAACCTAGCCGTGTGACCTTTGGCAAGTTACTTAACCCCAGTTGCTCTCCCAAAAGCAAAAAAGAAAAAAAAGCGAATTGGGAACAATTTCACATCAGGAGAGATTAGGAAGACTGGGAGGCACTTCTAAGACCACGTTGTCTAAAAATTCAGTGTGACTTTTAATTTTTATTATAGTGACAACTATAAAGTCTCTCTCGTATAGCTAAGTTTTTCTAGGTTATCCTTCCATCTGACAATTATATGGCTTGGCAAGAGACTACACATTTCTATGTAACACTTAAGTGATGCTAGACAGAAAATACCAGCGCTTTATGGGGAATTATTCTGAAGTTGTAGAGTTCAATTATTTATTTTGCTCATTGAAATGACTATTAAAACCAATAAAAGGAAAAAATATTAAAATTACTTTTTTGGTGACTTAAAGCAAGATTTAATCTACCTTTATGGGTGGAAAGTCCTTAAAATAATTATCCCCTGCCCTTCCTCTGAAAGCTTTCTAAATCAAATACAGTCAATAAATCGTTTCCTCTTCATTAACAATACTCATCCTGTAGGATTGCCCTGGTAATACTGACATCCCCTTAGCAAGGAGAAGACTTTATATCTATCCATTGATATTTGGTATCTCACAGGTTTTTTTAAAAAAGGTAGTTAAGACCACATGCTAAGATGTGTCTGCTTTCTCAGTTTCCAACTCACTTGTACGCTCTAGAAATACAAATATTTGAACTAGTTCTTATTAATATTTCAAGTAAATTACTGCCAGAGATTAGCGAAACAATATGACCCATCTTTTAGTTTAGAATTTCTAAATGTTATTTCCTCAAACGGGAAAGTTAATTTCCCTTTCTTTGTCTAATGATGTTGATTCAATTCCTTTTTTTGCTTTTTGGAAGGGGGAGTGCAGAGCAATTGGGATTAAGTGATTTGCCTAAGGTCACAGAGGTAGTTAAGTGTTCAAAGTGTCTGAGGCTGGATTTGAACTCAGGTCCTCCTGACTCCAGGGCCCATGCTGTTCACTGTGCCATCTGGTCGCCCTGACTCAATTCTTTAAACTAAGTGATACTCTGCATACTTTTAGATTAGGCACGTTTATTGGTCAACGTGAAATTTCTTTGCTTCTATTCAGGGTTCTTTATCTGCTATTAGTAAAAACCTATTCCTAAATGAACTCTGCTCAGCTTAGTGAAGGTGAGATAAGGTAGAGGGGATGTACACTTCAGAAGCTAAATCTGACTCTGGGGGAGAATTAGTAGTGCACCTCAAAGTTGTGCAAAAAAACTTTAGTAAAAACAGCTTTTAAAACTGCCGTAAAACTGGGGAGTCACTTTTTTTGAAGATTAAAATCTACAAAAAAAATTAAAGCTTCAAGAGTTAAATTTTACTATTTTATTTGTGAAAAAACTACAAGCAGAATTCATAAATAGACATTTCTATTTAAAGCAGGAAAATGATAAAGTGGCTTCTAATAACATAGTCGTGCACATGCCAGTAACAGGAATATATTAACATCTTTTATTTGCTAGACAAAGAGCAGTGTCCGATATAAATTTTCCCAAAACATTTAAGACCTGTGAATTTCTGACCAGTTCACAAAACCACCAATTGACACTTTAGCATGAAGATAAAAACAAACCTAACAGACTGTCAGCTCTAAAGACTTTACAGAGCAGAAACTTTCAAAAGCGTTATACAAGCTGTCTTTCTGGGCAAATGAAAAATATAGCTCGTATAATACATTAACAAAAATTCACAAGATAAGATTATGTTTTGACATACTTAACAAGCATTCTCTATTTGTCTCCAACAAACAAAGCTAAGGAAATAATGTAACCATCTTTACACAGTAAATTAAGGTTACAAGTCATACACAAGAACAGAACTGCTTGCGCATTAAAAACTGTTCAGCTCCATTGTCATACATTTCTAAATGTTGGCTCTTAAACCATTTTCGGTTACATACAAGCAAAGGTTATTATATATTCAGCAATTAATAAATTTTCAATAATTTAAGATATGGTAGCTTAAAAAAGTAGACTGAGAATGGTCTTGATAAGGCAGGTGAAACATCTTAGGGGAACTAAACGCACAGAAGCGTCTGCCAATCTTTTTTACAGTTAGCCAAATTTAAACAGAAAGTTATTGATTAAAATAAATATTTTTTTGTCTGTTAAATGTTTACCTTTTTCATTGCATGACTCAGGTAGAGCAAGTCAGGCAAGCTCTGTGTGTCTATGTGTGTGCATGCACACACCTGTGAGAGATTGTGTGGCATTAAAAAAAATTGAAACTTGCAAGCATAACACTGTGCTTTTTTTTTTTAACCTGCGTTCTGTGCCACTGAATACCAAGTATTTCTGGTCCTTCATATGTGTGTGTATGTGTGTGTGTGTGTGTGTGTGTGTGTGTGTGTGTATGGATGGATAGATACACATGTATCTGTATATATCTGTATATATGTGTAATACACACACACACACACACACACAATCTACACTAGTGTTTTTACGTGCTGCAAAAGCAGGAAATCATGGGAATTCCATTTCCAGAATACATGCCTGAGGGGTGTAATCAATTTCCAAAACTCAAAGTCTCAAAGTACCTAGACTACCTTAACAGAATACACAACAGCAGCTAAAGGACTGGCCCAACAACGCAATTTGACTGCTTAGCTAGCAACTTCCACTTTTAGCTGCAATTTCTAGTCAATGCAGAGTTTTATTCCGTTTGTTCCAAAGCAATCCTCCTCCCTTTCTTCTCCCCTCCCTAAAAATAAGTTAATTTATCAAGGAGGCAAAACTGAAAAACCAAGACATTAGCAATGAATGAATTAGCAGCCTATGAGTAGCTGGTTAATCAGCTTTTCCACTAAACTAGGGGTCCATTCACTTTACATGAAACTAATTTTGAAAAAATACACACAGTGTTTCTGAACAAAGTGCAAACACTTACTGATTCATAAAAGCAGTGCAACATACACATTAGTTTGGTGGTATTTTAAGATTTATTTTTTTGTAAAATAAAAAACGTAGCATTTCCATACACCTCTGGAAAATAAATATGGCTGACCAGTTTACCCTCCCTGAGACCCTTAATAAAAGGAATATTAAAACTTTAGAAGGAATGTCTTTGCAATATCCCACTAACATTAAAATGTGGATTTAAAATTCATAGTCAAACCACTATGTATTATATATTCTGATGCTATGGAAAGCATCTGATTTCCTTTGGTTCATTAATAAATACTTTAAAAACGTATTTAAAAAAGGTAATTACAACTTGCATCTTTGATACAAGCATAATTTAAAAAGAGGGGAACATTGTCCATGCATTTTAGACTAGGACCATAGCAACAAATGGCACTGCTTTGTAATCTATACTTTTGAGAGTATAATTTAAAGTATGATGCATTAGTGACTACAGAATAGTTTTAATGTAAATGTGAAAGGAACCTTGCCTGTTGGCTACTCAAAAATCAAGCTGATAATTTTACTTTTTACTCAGTTGCCTCCATATACATAAGTTATTTTTTTCCCAAACCAAGTTATCATAACATAATCTGGCGCGTCGTTACAAATCGGCTGCTCTCACATGTGAGTACCTAAAGTATGACCATATATATATTGAACTGGCTCTGTGCTTGAAATGATTCAGAAGCACTCTGGGCCACATGAGTAAATGTATAAAAAGCGATACAGATAAAAGGAAAAAAGTCACACTAGTGTTTTCAAGGGACGATAAACAGGAACCAAACTGCAAAGTAAAGAGGCCTCGAAGAATTTCCTTAAGTCAGATTATCTTTTTATCTAGAGGGAAAAACTAGCCCCATCAGTAAGAGCTGCACTCGTGTCTCAGATGCTAGCATGAACAACGTTCACAACTGAAGCTTCCCACAATAGAATACCAAACATTGAAAATTACCGTGTTGTTATTTAACATATATAGTTCAAAATCCCCTTTCAGAAAACAAGCAGATCTAGAGTTGGGAAGGATGGACGGGGTGGTTAGAGGGTGGCAGAGAGAGAGAAGAGAAGCTTATGGGGGTGGGGAGAAGAAGAAGGAAAAGAAAGTCAAAATTTAATTACAAAAATCACTATGCAATGTTACATGGAAACAAGTTAACTGTTTACTGTATTGACTGAAAAACATTCCAGCCCTACAATTACAGTGTTGATTTTAATGTTTTAAATCCTAAAACTAACAGACACTTTATAGATTTTTTTTTTGATAATTACCTCAGTCATGAACACAGGTCTGGAAAATGGATGGAATTCAAGTTACAGAATACCACATTTTTATGAATGGCTATGCAAGAATTAGCAATGGTAACATGTAACCATCATTTACTTGGCATTCTGAAGCCAGTTTAAATTACTTTTGAATGATCAAGCACTTCCAACTGGACAAGAGGACTTGTGACTTGTTATTCTATTGCCAATGCAGGATGGCTATCTGGAGCAGTCTTGTAATTTGTGGTCACATCGCTTAAAAACATAAATGTACAGCATCCAGCACTCTTTAGACAGACAGAGCCTGAAGTTCCCGCGCAGGCTGGACACACCTCGTGTGAGACTGGTTTCAATTGAGTTTCAGCACTTTGAGGGAAGGGGCTGTCCCAGATCTGTAACTGCTCAATGTTGTTTTCACTTCACAGTGTATCAAAGCACCAGCGTTGCCATGTATTGGTTTCAAATAACCCTTTATATATATTTTTATATTTATATATATAGTTATATCAAAACTGATAGTACGTAGTATAACTGGAAGAAAGAACTAAACTTAAAGGATATGCTGAAAAGGATGGAGTCTGTGAATGCAATAAATAAAGCCCCCCCCTCCCTGCTCTGCCCACCCCCTTCCCCCCCAAAAAAACGCCCAACAGTTGTAATGTACATGGAAAATTGTGCACAGCAGATTTTTATAAAAAGTAGATTCAGGAGCACATCCAATTATAAATGATTGTTAGGAAAATCATATAAAACAATGGAATACATAAAAGTGTCAAGAGTAATCGTCAGGGTGCGAAATTCCTTGCTGGCCAGATGCCCATGGCAAGCAGAAACAATCCTGGTAGCATCACTACGTCGATGTCCACAGAAGACTCTCCAGGGGTGCGAGCAGCATGGGCAGGTGGAAGGTTTGAATTTCATACCCTGATTCATAGTTTTCACAACTCCATGTGCAATTTCAGAAAGATTCATCATTTACTGCCGACATGTCGCCCTTGGGCGTTGAGGAACGGGAGGAGCCCTTGTCTGTGCTCTCCGACCCAGAGCTGCTCTGGTTCTGCTGTTCTGATCCTGCACTGGAGGTCACTGTCGAGGAGGACGTCGAAGAAGAACGAGTCTTTTCTTTAAAGTCTGTGATAATGACTGTGACATTCCCCACTGTTACTGCCAACTGCTGGGCAGTGCTTCTGTCCACGTTTTTCAGCCTGGGCCTAAAAGAACCATCATAAAAACAGATACTATTCAGTGTCCTTCACACACAAGATCCTGATCAAACTGAGAATTTACCTAAGAAAGACATGCAGGCCGCCTTCCCAAATTTCCACTGAACTCAGGGGCTCTGCAAGAACTGAAATTCTTCACCATTAAGCAGGATACCAAGAAGTATGACATTTCTATCCAAGTATCTTAGTTCAAGAAAGAGCTAGTAGTCACAAAGTCGAATTGGTAGGTACCAGAAAACACTTAGTCCACTCTAGTCACAAGATTATTTCAGTTAAGAAATGAAGGGAGGCCTATGAAGCACCGAGGAAAGGTTGTTCATGGTCTCCTCATGAATACTTAGGAGCACAATGTGCCAGGCACTGTGCTAAAGGCTTTACAATTATTATCTCAGCTGATCCTCACCACCCCCTTGGGAAGTAGATTTGGGTAATGATCTCCCTCTTAAACATGAGAAAATGAGGCCAACAGGTACTAAACAACCTGCCCAGGATCCCCCAGCTAAGAAAGGCCTGAGGCCATGTTTGAATTCCGGACTTCCTGGCTCTGGGTGAGCTCTCTCCGGTGCTCTGCGCATCGAGCTCACCCGCCACTTCTGCAATCTTTACAAGCTCAGAGCGGGCACAGATTTACTGCTGCTTTTCTTTTGTTTTCTTGACATTTAACACAGTAAATCACAGCTGCCTATCGTGGTTATTTCAAGGGCAACGTCCCAGGCTCAACCTGAAGCTCAACAGAGCGGAGAGAACTTGAACTTGCTTCTGCGCCCTTCATTCCTTTCCAGGTCACACTTCAGACTTTCTTCCCTAAAGTGTTATAATGACCCGATTCTAGGCACCGCTCTCCTCCCCATTCTCTTAACATCTCTAGTAAACATTTAATAGACGCTTACTGACACCCCCCCCCCATATCATAGTCAAGAAAAGTGTGACAGGTGGCAGAGTATACAAGACCGGGGTCAAACTCTCTAGAATGAGGCAAACAGGTGGCACAGAGGCCTTAAGCATCAGGAAGAACAGGTCCCTTAACTTTTTAGCCTCAGTTTCTTGATTTGTAAAACAGGGATAATAATAAAAATACCTACTCACAGACTAGCTGGTAAGGAAAAAATGAGATACTATATTTAAAGCACTGTGCAAACCTTAAAAAGCTCTATTTCTACCTTCTATAACATCCAAGTATTTTAAAATAATGCCCGCTGTTATTAAATACATTGTTATCACTGTTAGCTGTTAATAGAGAAGGGTCAGGAAGTCAGGATGCTCTGGGCTCAAACCCTATACCTCTGCCCCATCCTGGCTGTGCAGGACTTGAAGAGAAGGTGCCAGCTCACACAGGAAAAGGCTGTTTCCTCAGGGAGAGCTTCCTATCCTCCTCTTTCTCAGAGTCAAAACGGATTCTTTCCCCTTTCCCCCACTGCCAGGCCACACCTCTCTCTTCCCAGTCCTACTGCTATGGACTACTCACAGAGACCCAGACCTTGGCCACTTCATTTTCTTCCTTAGCCTGCCCCTGCTCCCAAACCCACGCCACGAGCACAGAGCTGCTGGGGTTTCCCTCAATTTTCCTCATTTCCTTCTTCTTCTCTAAAATGCCTTTACTGACCTCAAGTCCTAAACTCTGGACTCTCTCCATGGTGGGCCTGTCCAACTGCAATCTCTTCCTTTTAAACTTTTGGAGCAATTGTCCATTTTTATTTGGCACCTAAGTATATACTTGTCACTAAGATTTAGTAATAATATTCTAGTAATCTTTTAATCAATGATAACTGGATAAGACAACCAGAAAGAGATTTCCAAATTCAAAAGACAATATTACTGATAAAAACGTAATTTTCCCCTAAATTTCCATACTCTGGTTATAGAAGGAATGGAGAGAAATTATGTCAATGCAAATAAACCTAAAGAAACCTGAAAACAAAAATATTTAATAAAGGAATGCAAAAGCCTCAATTCAAACATAGAGTGCAATCTTAATGGATACTAGGCAAAAATATGTTCTATATTTGCTGAAAACTTACATTTTCTAACGATTTCAGATATGAAGTGGTGAAATCAACTATACCATAAAACTTTAAGAAAGGGCACCAAAAATTATATTAATGACATTTTCCTCACTCTTCTGCGCCCCCCCCCCCCATTTTGGCCAGTGATACAAATGTCATTTTTCGACAGTAAAATTTAAGATTCTTATCTGTACCTCTGCAGCTTAACAGGTATACAAATTTTCCACGGGCTAAATCGCAGAATTAATCTGTCAATTTGGTGCTAATTTCTTACCTCGAAGTGTGATTTGAGTCACTGGTCTTTGTTGTAGCATTCCCAGACTGTATACTGTTTGCTTCACTAGGAGGATCTTTCAGAATATCTGACTTTGGTCTAAAAAGAAGGAGCAAAAAAATATGCTCTAATCCAATTTATGACTTTATTTACAATTTAATCAGTCCAATTATGAATGACCAATCTTTTACTTGCTTTGGGACTTACTTTGTTTTCTTGTTGGTGTTCTTCTTTGTAACACTAGGGCTAATTTCCTTCTCTTTATCCGGTTTCTCTTTTTCCTGCTTTTCCACTTTTTCCTTCTTTTCCTTTTTAGGTGGCGGAGGAGTGGCGTACTGCTGGGCCACTTGTTGTGCCACCAGTTGAGAGTTTATTCTAGGTTTTCTGTAAAAGGAAGAAAAAAAGCAACAGTCACTTACTTCGTAAATCAAGTTAATTTGAATGAATGGAAATATTTTAAAATTCACATCTGACATATATCCATTTATATATGTATATATAAATTTAATATAAATATAAAATAAATTAATATAAATGTAAATTTAATGGATATAAATATATATTTATATATTATGTATACTATATAAATATATATTTATATCCATTAAATATAAACAAGAAAACTTTTATTTCCGTTTTAATAGTAACATAGGCTCTCTTCCAAATTTCCCAGTATTCTAAAAGAAAGCTTCCAGCTGCATAGGAACACTGAAAACTACTTTTTTAAAGGTGTCAAAATTGTGCTGATTGCAGATTTAAAATTAGCTTTTTTCATATAGTCTCCAAACCTCCTTTAGTCAGATATGGGTAATCTCTTAAAAAGAGAATGAACTTAGAAGTGAGTCAGGGAGTGAATAGTCTCAAACTAGTTTATTGAGCCCACGTCTGCTGCTCTCCTGCAGTTTTATGCATCTGATCAAGAAAAGGTGACTGAGGTTTATATTCATTCCCAGTAGGTGGTGAATATTAAAAATCACTTTAACAAACCTAAGACAAATGGTATATTCACAGGGCCATCAACAGTCATGCCTGTGCCAATCTCCAACTGACACTCTTAGCACCATTGTCTACATGTCTGCATTGTGCCAACCATGCTTCTCAGTGCATGTTCCTTCAGAACAAAATGGAAAGGACTGCATACCCACACTATATTCTATGTAAAATTAATTAAATGAATTATCCAGATAGTCTTACATCAAACAACATACTAAAAATAAAGGAAATCAGCACCAGACCTAGCAAATAATACAACCATGGATGTGAAAGCAACCTATTTCCACAATGTAAAAATCTGTAAATAAATTAAGAAAAGAAAAAAGATACAATCGAAATTCTATTGAAAGATGCTTAATAACCAACTCCTTATTTTATGAGAAAACTGAGACCCAGAGGTGCTCTAAGAAAAATTTTCTTCCATCCACTTTCCAAATCCTTCTAAGCCCATTCATGCCAATTTGTAAGCTCTTGCTTATGGGGAAAATCTTCTCTTTTTCTCTCCCTTCAGAAGGGCACACCAAGTAAATGCTTTATGTTGGCCTTGGAGTTAATCACCTTTGATAACACAGCAGCTTTCCTCATCTCTCTACCCAAGGGCCAAAGCTTTGCCACAACATGGCGAGAAGAAGAGCGTTATAATAGATGGTTTCAACAATGGAGGAGAAGGAAAGATGAAAGTCCGGCCCTGAAGGAGAAGATCCGAAGGACCTTCAACTATTTCCCTTCTGCGTGAAATAGAAGTTAGAATAGGATAAAAGTGGCACAGTAGTTCCAACATGATAAATGTTATGGATCTACTGACCAAAGGAAATCATGACAACTAATACAATAGCTAATTTAGTTGTACAATGGGTTAAACAGATTTTTTAATTGAGACTGACTGGGAACACATTCATTATCATTCAAGTACTCAACAAGCAATTATTAAAGTAGTTCAGTCTGCCAGGCACAGTGCTACTGGGGATGCAAAGAGAACAATGAAACAATACCTGCCCTTAGGTTGAGTTCTTTCTATAAAGGGAAACAATATGTACAGAAGTGTAAGTGTGCGGAAAACAAAAATTGGAAGGGCATCCACTGATTGGGGGGGAGGGGTGGGGGAGGGGCCGGGGGAGGGGCCAGGATGGGTAAAGTTGGTGCCAGGTTGTGAAGGACTTTAAAAAAGTCAAAACAGGGGCGGCTAGGTGGTGCAATGAGTAAGAACACCGGCCTTGGAGTTGGGATGACCCAGGATCGAATCCGGCCTCAGAAAATGAGCACCCACACACAAATAATGACTAGCCGTGTAACCTTGAGCAAGTTACTTAACCCCAATTGCTTAAAAAAAAAAATTTAAAAAAAAAAGTCAAACAGGCTCTAAAACTCTGAGGTGCCACATCACATCTATCAGATTGGCTAACATGACCAAACAGGAAAATGATAAATGTTAGAGATATGGGAAAATTGGAACACTAATGCATTGTTGAAGTTGTGAACTGATTCAACTATTCTGGAGAGCAATCTGGAACTATGCCCAAAGAAATATAAAACTGTATGCCCTTTGACCCAGCAATGCCACTACCAGGTCTGTATCCCAAAGAAATCATGAAAGACCCACAGGTACAAAAAGATTTACAACAACTCTGTTTGTGGTGGCCAAGAACTGGAAATTGAGGGGATGCCCATCAATTGGGGAACGGCTAAACAAGCTGTGGTATACGAATGTAATAGAATACTATTGTTCCAGAAGAAATGATGAGTAGGACAGGACTTCAGAAAAACTGTAAAGACTGACACAAACAGACGCTGAGTTAAGTAAACAGAAACTAGAGAACATTTTATACAGTTAACAGCTATATTGTGAGATAACCAACTTTGATAGACTTAACTCTATCTTAACAAGGATCTAAGACAATTCCAAAAGACTTATGATGGAAAACGCCATCCATATCCACAGTAAAAGAACTATGGTAGATCAAAGCACACTATTTTCTCTCTTTTTTTGTTTCTTCTTTCTAATTCTAATCATGCACATGACTAATGTGGAAATATGTTTAATATGACTGTGAATGTATAACCCATATCAGATCAAAATTTAGAACTCAAAAATCTTCTGTTGAAAACAAAACAAATATTTAAAAAAAAAAAGCCAAACAGCAGTTTATACATTTTTAACCTTAAATGTATAAACTGGAAGACACTGGGATTTACTGAATGACATGGTGGTCAAGACTTGCAGTTTAGGAAAACCATTTCAAATACCTGTGGCAGGGGAGGGGAATTCACTCAACAGAGGTTTTAGGCAAGCATACTGGCATTAGTGTTTGAGGAAAATACAAAGAGAAGACAGGCCTTCAGGGAGTGACATTACAGGTAGAGATTTTTCCTCATTTTATATGTAGGTTTTAACCACCTTATTTTTATCACATTGGTAACTTCCCATCCTAAATTAAATATATACAATAAATTTCTTACCAGAAACAAATCATATGCAATAAAATATAAAATCTAAACATAGCTAGACCAACATTATCAACCTTCCTATCATATTCAAACAGCTGTTTTTGCAGTTAATTTAACTCAACAGTATGTGGAAGGTGCGAGGAATACAAAAACAAAAACAAAAAAAATTGTGCGTGTCTGTGAGGTCTTCATTGGATGAACACTGATGCATGTGTATTTTAGTCAGTTCATCCAGATTCATTTTATTACAGTCTATTGGCCTGTTTGTCAGCAAAAGTTCTAAACTGAAATCTTTACTGGGTCAATGAGACATAGGATTTGGAAATCTTATCTGCTGATAAGCCTGTTTCACCAGTACCAGTAGCACTTACAAATTTGATTTCTTTTGGTCCTGAAAGTCTTTAAAAACAAAACAAAAACATGATAATAACAGCCACCCCAGGCAATTTCTCAAGCTATGTAACATGGAAATTGGAGGAACTATGAAATTCTTTGACTTCATAACTCAGAATTTTCCAAGAGAAAAAGATTTTTAATACTCCTTAGGAATCTGGATCTTGGAATTGAAATTGGACTAATACAAAAATGCTTACTAAAAACAGGTTTATAACTACATTTATAAAATACTTATAAATACCCAAATGAACTACAAAGGACATATGAAAGAAGATGTTATCTGCATCCAGAGAAAGAAGAAAAGTTTATAAAATGGCTTTATAGTCACATATATCCACTCGCCCCCACCCCCACATAAACACACACATTTGCTTCTAATGTAGTTCTTTCTCTCTAGAGCAGGTGAGGGGGAAGAAAAGGAAAGTTATCAGTTAAACATAATAGTTTTAAAAAGGTAAACAGTTAAGTTGTACATAACAGATCTGAAATTTCACCTACAATCAACTTTCCCCCCCATTCTACTACGTTATGGAAATACTTAAAGTTTTAAAGGTTAGCTTTAAAAGTTCGCTTGTGTTTCATTATAATCAATTTCCAAAATCATTAATATTCACTTAAAAAACACCACACCATCTCCATATTACTGGAATTCTCGAGTACATTTTTTAGAAGGTGGGAATGGGAAGATCTAGTATGAATTTAAATTTTCTCCTACAGAGTTAAAAAGCCACCCCAAATCCAGTTGTGTTTTACAATTATTTCTCAAACAGAAGTGATAGTCTCATGTCCAATTCAACTCAAACATTTATCAGGCACCTACGAAGTCAGGCACTTTTACAATAGACTACCCCACTATTAAAGAAGCATTCTTAGGACCCACATTTGTGTTTGTGGTCATTTCTGTTCTCTAGGTAACAAATGAAATGCAGAACAAATTGTCTTACTGATGGTTTTTCATACTAGTGAAATGCTCACTATTTATTGGGAGTGATTTTGCAGAACCTAGGTTAAAGAGTTAGTGTCATAACTCTTTATGTCTTCTGGCCTCTTCAACTCCCCCATTTATCATATCCTTGCCTATTGATTAATATCTCTTCTGCTCATCCCGTTCTTCATCCCACCCATCTCCTCCAGCCACACCTATCTTGGCAGTTTCCACATTCCTGGGTTTCAAAAATCTGGCTCCAGCTACTTTCTTAGCTTTGTGTCTTAACTTTTACGCCTGTCTCCCAAAGAAAAGAAAACTTGGCCTCTGTAACAACAGAAATCAACCTAAATACAACCTCTTCCAAGAGGTTTCCCTAAATGCCTCATTCATTACACCACTCAGGGTCAGAGGGTTTGAGTCAAACCCTTGCTCTGCCACTTATCACCTCTATGATGACCTCTATATGTCACTCTGGGCTTCAGTTCCTCATCTATAAAATGAGGACTTACGATTTTTGAAAATAAAGTAAGGCTGACATGTTAGTTTAACTGAAATGAGGCATGATTTACCAGGAATAGAAAAATTTAAAAACAAACTAACAGCATTAGTCCACACCCAAGAAAACATATCTAAAAGGGTGCCTCCTTTCTCCTTTGACTACTTTGTTTAACTTATACCTATAGCGAGAGAAAAGGCAGCTGGTTGGGGACTTTATTTTCCTCTGCATTCTACGAACTAAGCATATGATCCAAAAACACTCCAGAATGAATCTCTTAATAAACTCAAATATTTCTAGAAAATAAGGGTTTCTAATGTTGACGAGATTAATTTTTAGGACCAATTATCCAAATGCTGCACTGGTGTCAGATTTTCAAACTATAAGGAATGCTCTCTCCTGTACCACCAGTAAAGCACCAGTTTTGACTGGATATTTGACTGCATATCCCCCAAAACATCTAAAATTCCACAAGTGTAAAACAGAACACTCTCCCTCAAAATCATATCCCTCCTAACCTTATTTCTGTCAAGTATACTACAATCCTTTCAGTCCCTTAAGTTATCAACCTCTTGGTGATTCTGTTTTGTTTGGATTTCAGCTTTTAAGAAAAAAAGTTATTAAGGGGAGGCTAGGTTGCACAGCGAATAGAGCACCAGCCCTGGAGTCAGGAGGACCTGAGTTCAAATCCAGCCCCAGACACTTAACACTTATTAGCTGTGTGACCTTGGGCAAGTTGCTTAACCCCAATTGCCCTCCAAAAAAGAAAGAAAAAAAAAGAAGGGATAGTAAGAACAGTTGGTACAAAACATTCCCCCCAAAAGTCTAGAGCATAGGAAGAGTAGGTTAGAGAGTATGTATGTCATTCACAAATCCTGTGCTTTATGGCCCAGAAGTCCCATTTTTTTGAGTCTATAACCAGCATTCCTCTGGCACAAGAGACCAGAGAATATTCCTTGAAGCTGCCTCCTTCCTCAGGTGACTTTCTGCAGCTGTTAATTTTCAGTGCGGTGTTCTGCTCCTGGTTGTATGTACTGTCTCCTACTGGTCCAGTTTCTCCAAAGATGGAGGCAGGGGAGAAGGAACCTTTGAGCTGGAATTTGAGCTCAACCTTTGAACTCAGAGTCCTCCACTACTAGAATGTTTTACTAATGGCCTATTTTAACAGGTCCAGAAGTAGGCCTGATTCTTTCCTGTGTCATCTGTCTTCATTTCCAATGGGTCTGCCACCACTCTACAATTCAAGCCCTCACTACTTCTTCCTGGAATATCATAGCAATCATCTAAACTGACTCTAGTTTCCACCCTCCAATCAATATACCTGGTCAAATATTCCTAAAGCACTGGGTTAGACTACATTATTCAAGACACTTTATTACACATAATATAGCATAACGTAAAACATAACTTTTTTAACCTACTGGGAAACCAAAAAAAATCCATTTGACTTGCTTTACTTTGCAGTGGTCTGGAACTGAACCCACCCCACAGTATTTCTGAGGTATGCCTATAGCAGGTTACAGAGACAACTGAAAAGAAGGTGGGAGCTCAGGTTGGACTAGTCGGAGAAGGAGTAGAAAAGCAAATACTGGATCAAGACAGAAGGGAAAAGGAAACTAGAAAGCAGAATCAAGCCAGGAGCAGAGTTATCACAGAGAGAGAGAGAGAGAGAGAGAGAGAGAGAGAGAGAGAGTGTGTGTGTGTAGTGAACTCTGTTGAGCCTGTGGGCCCTTCCTCATTCTGGAAAGAAAAAGGGTAACACCAGAAAAAAAATTTTCCTTATAGTTCATGTGAATTAAACCTTTGTAAAGGATAGAGTGCTTTAGAGTTCTTGTTTCATGCCTTGTTCTTCATGTTATTCTCTAAGCTGCTCTGCTTAGACCTCAATTCAAGAGAACCTGGTACTCTGCCTTGATCTCTTACTTTTCCTTTTATTTGTGAGCCACTATTTACTTTCCGAATCAGTGAGAATGCCTTTAAAAGCAGAATTGGCCAGATGGAAAAGGAAGTTCAAAAGCTCACTGAAGAAATAATTCCTTCAAAATTAGAATGGAACCAGAAGCTCATGACTTTGAGAAAAAGATATTATGAAACAGATCCAAAAAAATGAAAGAAAAGAAGGCAACGTGAAATATCTCACTAGAAAAACCACTTACCTGGAAAATAGATCCAGAAGAGATAATTTAAAAATTATTGGACTACCTGAAAGCCACAATCTAAAAAAGGGCCTAGACATCATCTTTCAAGAAACTGTCAAAGAAAACTGCCCTGATAATATAAGAACCAAAGGGCAAAATAGAAATGTAAAGAACTCACCAAATGCCTCTTGAAAAAGATCCCAAAAAGAAAACTCCTATGAGGTCAAGAAGAAAATATTACAAGCAGTCAGGAAGAAACAATTTGGGTATTGTGGAAAAGCAATCAAACACAAGACCTAGCAGCTTCTACATTAAGGGATCAAATATGATACTGAAATATGATATTACAGAGGTCAGAGGAGCTTGGACTAAAACCAAGAATCACCTACCCAGCAAAACTTCAGAGGAAAATATGGACATTCAAAGAAAAAGGACTTTCAAGCATTCTTAATGAAAAGACCAGAGCTGAACAGAAAACTTGACTTTCAAATACAAGAAGCAAGATAAACATGAAAATGCAAACAGAATAAGGAACTTATTAGGATAGTTGAAGTGAATATATATATATATATATATTTATATATATATTTATAACAAAGAGCTAAAATTAAACAGAAACCTCAAAATGCATGCAAATCTAAGAGTCAAGATCAATATATTTTATCAACAGAAATTATCTATGATGATACGAACTGATGCTGAGTGAGAAGAGTAGAACCAGGAGAAATTTGTACACAATTACAGACACAACAATCAACTTTGATTGACTGGACTCTTCTCAGCAATGCAGGGTTATAAGTCAACCCCAAGGGGCGGCTAGGTGGCGCAGTAAGAGTGCTGGCCTCAGAGTTGGGATGACCTGAGATCGAATCCGGCCTCAAAATGAGCACCTACACATAAATAATGACTGGCCGTGTAACCTTGAGCAAGTTACTTAACCCCAATTGCTTTAAAAAAATAAGTTAACCCCAAAAGACTCATGATGGAGAGAGATGTCTACATCCAGAGAAAGAACAGAGTTTGAATCCTGACTGAAGCAAACCACCTCATCTTTTTCTTGTTTGGTTTTGTTTCCTCTTTCCCATTGTTCACTCCATCTGATACAATCCTTCTTTATAACCGGACTAATGTCTAATGTGAAAGTATTTGCAGATCCTATACTTGATTGTATGCTGTCATGGGGGGGGGGGGGGGGAGAAGAGAAAATCTGAAACTCAAGGAATTGTGGAACTGAATCAAAAGTAAACAAAGACAAAAAAATTAGAAAAAAGGAAATGATCTATGATGAAGAATTGCTTACATTCTAATAGGGAGCGAAAAACAAGTATCCATTTAGAATCCCTTCACAGAGAAGGTTAAATAAATTAAGGCAGAAATGGCCTGGAGGTGGTCTGGAGTGTTGGGTTTTTTTAAATGGCCTTAAGAAGGGAATGAGAAAGAGCCTGTACTGAGGAGAAAGAAAGGGAAGAAACTCCTAAGGCACAAGATAAAGATTTTAAGAACACTGAAGGAGCTGGGGAATGGGCCACAGCCCCACTTGCACTCCAAGAATAAAAGTGATGGGTGAAGGGCAAAGGGAAGAGAAGAGGGAACATGGGAGTGAAAAGAAGACAATTTCAATCACAAATCACTAGCTTTCAGCAAACTCTTCTTTGAGTTTAAAAAAAGGGGGGGAGGAGAAAATAAGAAAAAGTACAGGAGAGCAAGATCAAAGAAAATATTTAAATCATAACAACATGAATTGGATGAACTTGTCCCCCCAAAAAAGAAAGATAACATGACTTAGAAGGTAGAATCCAACAATATGACGTTTTATTTTAAACACCTGAAATTATAAAGATTCATATAAGGGCAAGGAGGTGGGGAGTGGGGGGGAGAGATAGGGATGGAGTGGGAGAAGACTGATTATGCTTCAGATGAAAAGGGGGGGGGGGGAGATTGTGACTTCAGACAATAGCAAAGAAGCTGCATTAAAATGTATTTGTAACCCTAAAATAAATACTCACGGCACTTTGGTGGTCACTTGCATACATAAGCAGAATTTTGAGTCCTGTGTTCCTAGGTGAGGTAACAAGGTAATGCTCTGCAAACTTCTTGTTTCAATTCTCATACTGTAAACAAGTGACCTTTTCTGGGTCTATTTAGTGCCACTTTTTTTTTTTTTACATTTTTATGCTTTTTGTTAGTGATTTTGTTGATTAAAAATGACCACCCATCTGCCCAAGCATGATACTAAACTTCTGTCTAGTTATCCTAAGCACAAGAAGGCTGTTGTGCCTTACTGAGAAAATGAGTCTTAAATAACTTCATTCAGGCATGTGTTAAAATGCTGCTGGCCGTAAGTTCAATGTTAAGTCAATCAACAATTCAGTATATCTAGAAAAAAAGGAAGAGGAAATTCAAACTATACATGAGGCCACTCAGAAAAATGCTAAAATGTTGTGACCAGAGGCTAGACAGGACCCTAACAACCCTGTATTATTTCCCCTAGGAAATTCAGTGTTCACAGCAACTTCATAAAACATTAACTTCTGTGTCTGACAAGAATTGACTGTCCTTTATGGCATGTATCTACAAGTTTATCAATTACAAGGAGAAAGAGATAAAAAAAATTATAAGGGGGAATTCTCAATGTTCCCTTTTCAGACTTAGCCAAATCTAACAAAAAGTTCAAGAGCTCACTGAAAGAACAGAACAGTGTGTTTTTTAAAACTAGGAAAGCAAGAACATTTAAAACTCTACTTAAATACCAAAATAAAAACTCTTAAAATCAAAGCAGAACTCAAAACAAAAATGGCACTGAAATGAAAAATAAAACACTGAAACACAGAAAACAAAATATGGCATATTGTGGAGACCAGAGCATAGCGCAATTCTCCTAGTCCTACACACTAGGATACCTCTTAATACAGTCTAGAATTATATTAACTTTAAAATTTTAAAATCTTTAAAATCCACATCATGTTGCCAACTCATTCATACTAACCATCATCCCTCTCCTTATATGCTCCTGAGGTCAGAGACATCCAAAACATGTCAAATTACATCTCCCACCAAGTGGAATGTGCCCTTCTACACTTTGCTCAGTTGATTTAAGAGTTACTGGTTACCAGAGAACACAGATAGATCAACTTATCTGAATCAGGCAAGGAGAACCATGATTTCCCATACAATATTCCCTATGCTTTGTCTTGTGGAGTCAGAGTAGTTTAATTCAGTTGCCCAAACATTGCCAGATTTTGCGGTCTTTAAAGAGTCAAGTGAGAGAAGGCTTAATACAATAAGTACCAAGGGGCGGCTAGGTGTCGCAGTGAGTAGAGTGTTGGCCCTGGAGTCAGAAGGACCTGAATTCGGATCCGGCTTCAGACACACACAAAAACCTAGCCGTGTGACCTTGGGCAAGTTACCCCCAATTACCCTCCAAAAAAGCAAAAAAAAAAAAAAAATACAGTAAGTACTGAGAGAAGTGCTTTGTGCTATACCACTAAGGATTTTACAGGGGTAAGCCAGTTAAAAAATAAGAACTGTGGACCTTTAATTGTAGCTAATCCTCAACAAATTATAGGCAGAAATACAAGGAGAAAGGTAGATAACATATTTCAGCATTGATTATTTTGTTCAAGGCAGATTACCTTATGTTGGTTATGCTTACGAAAGGCTTATATTAAAGTTCCCTTCCCAGAATATTTATTGTCAAAGGTATGAGTTGGCAACCTCACTCAGGTGAGCCTGAGATTAAACATTTTCTTCAAATAATCCAAAAACAAATGATAGCATATTGGTCTCACATTCATCTATTCCAACTCACAGCAAATGTAACTGGTGGTTCTGTTTAAAGAGTTTTATAATAGGATATTCTTTGTAAATTAAGTCCAATGCATTTATTAAGTGCCTTATATTCTAGATCAGAGGTGGCATACTATATTTGTACAGCCAGGGAGCTAAGAATAGTTTTCACTTTTTAAAAGAAAGTTTTACTGCATTTAAAAATTTAAACTTGACAATCCTTGTTCTAGATACCTAGAATATATGGATGCAAAGGGAAGTCACCCTATGTTCTCCAAGTTATGTCTAAGGAAATTTAAAGACTCAGCATAAAACCGAATAGGATCTACTCCTTTATGGAAGTTTTAGAGAGGTAGGTAAAAGCTTAAGTATATCCCACATAATGCATATTATATTTCAAAAGCTGCTCTCCCATTTCCCTTTCTCTTCTACATACATAGTTCATATAGATCCTGGAAGCAACTTGCCCACTTTCTCCTCCTTTCAATTCCCTCAAATTGTTTTACTTAATGTATTTATTTTTTAAAGAGACACAGTCCTATACTATCCCAAAATAGTCTTTCCTGACCATTATTATCACCATCACTCCTCCTATACACCAAAGGCTACTTCCTCTGATGGCTAACAAGCTCCTACTACTTACACATCTTTAATAGCAGTCTCCATCTTGCTAATACTTCCCTCAAACTCATTTCCATTTAATAGTCTTTCCCATCCCCCATTTCTTCTTCTCCTTTTCCTCTATCCCTCTGACTATGCCTTCTGGAACCACCAAAAGCTGCCCTTTATCAATAAAATCAATTAAGTTATCACTGAAATTTGCTACATACCACACTGGGGATATGTTAAAGTGGGGCAGGGGGAGTCTAAAAAGGCATTTCCATCTTCATTCTGTGATTATCTCTCTATTTATTCTATATTCTATTTTGTCTATCCATAGTTGTTTGTCTTCTCTTTATGAGCTCCTAGAGGGCAAGGGTCATTTTTATCTTTCTTTGTATTCCCATTCTTAGCACAATGCCTTGGCATCTAAAAGGTTTTTAATTAATGCACGTTGAGGTGAAGTCCCACACCTCAGCAGCATGTATTCTAATGAGAGGGATAACCACACACACACACACACACACACACACACACACACACACACACACACACACAATCTTGGAGAGAAGGATGTTAGCAACAGGAAAAGAGTATTCCAAGCAGGTGGGAAGTTAAGGTAACTTGAGCAGGCAACAGAAATTAGGCAAGTCAGCCAGTATGGCAGCTGGATCTCCCAAACATCCTTAAAAACTTGATCTGGATGTACCTTCAAGTCATCATCTTATATTTCTCTTCTCTTTCATTGTGTACACTACTAAAAACAATCAAAACAAAACAAGAACATACTTGCTTCCTCTCCACTTTCTCTCCATCCACTTACAGGGCTTGAACAAGTATAGGAGAGGCTAGAGATAACAGTGTAGCAAAACAAATGTTTTTGTAACAAAAAAAGGTACGATCTTTTATTTTATTCCTGTGGAAAAATTAGAAGCCCAGAGTAAAACAATAAGGTTATGTGGATTTGGAACTGATTAAATGGCTGGATTCAAGAGTTGTAAATGATTTTATGTCAACTTGGAAGATTCTAGTGGAGAACCCCATGTATATGTTTGGCCCTATGTATTTAACAATTTTATCTATTTCTTGGACAAAGACATACATGGTATGCTTATAAAACTTGGAGATGGCATAAAAGGATTTGTAAACAACTTGATAGACTAGAATACTGAGGCAAATTTGGTAAAATAGAATTTAATGCGATAATATGCAAATAATATGCAAAATAATTTAATGCAAATAATATGCAAAGTTTTGCTTCAGTGAAAAAATTGACTTCACAAGTAAAAGATGAGGGAGGCATGACTATCTAGCAATTATTTTAAAGGGGGGGCAGATTCTAAGGCTTTTAGTAGACTCAAAATTCAGTAATAAGTCAATAATAATAAAATGGCAACCCCCCCCCCCCCCGGAAAAAAAATACTAAATGCAAAAGGGCAGGGGAGAGAAAAAGGGTTCCTTCTAACACTCAAATCTTGACTGGTTAAACCAACTGAATAAAACCTCAATTAAGATGGTTACTTCCTTTCTGCAGAGATCTAATAAAGATAAAACATCTTAAGAAAAAGTCTCTGTCAATGGCCATCCTCCTTCCACCCTTCCAGACTGTGCAGGCTTCTAAACCACAAGAATAGTATAAGTATAATGCAACAATTAGTGTCCCAAACAACTGAAGCTTAAATAATGTTCATCATAAAGTCCAAAAAGAACATGAGTAGCAGCATCCAGCTTTTACAGCATGGTCACTGTCTAGTTATTTAGTCATGCCCAACTCTTCAGTAACCCCATGGATCACAGTGCACTCAATACTTCCATAGGATTTTCTTGGAAATGATGCCTGCGTGGTTTGCCATTTCCTTCTCTGGTAGATTAAGGCAAACAAAGGTTAAGTGACTTGCCCAGGGGTCACACACCTAGTAAGTATCTGAGGCTTGATTTGAACTTAGGACAGATACAGCACTCCTCCAAGGCTTCCAGAACCTAGCTGCCACTCCCTCCACAAGGATTTTAAAATTCTAAATGTCATGGGGGAGATGTCCAAGAACCATCTCAAAAGTGCTTCATAACAGAATACAAATCTCACTTCTCACTATGCATATATAGTGGGCACTTAACTATTATAGAAGGATAAATATAATATCCCACAGTAAGTGTATTCTAAACCAGATTCACCAAAATCTACACAATTTAAGTTTCCCAAATCTTGCTGGAAAGGATCTTCTTTGAACAGTGAACTAAATTAGTTTTGGATATAATTCCTGCACTTTAATTTTAAGCATGAGTTGGTCCTAAACATGTTTGTTCAATTCTAGAACAGCGTATGGGTTAACACTTTTAAAAATACAAACAACTTTTTTTATTTGGACCTAGACTAGATGACTTCCTTAACTTTTTAAAAAAATTTAATAGTGTATCTTTTCCCTCGTAACATACACACACACACACACACACACACACACACACACACACACACACACATATGTATATAAACACCTTTCCAAAAAGATCCTTTTTTGGAAAATGTTGATCTTTCTAACTGCTTAATATTGTAATTTTTGTATTATTCTTATGTAAGCCTCATAGAGAATAAACATACTCAAATATAAACAAGATAAATCATCTCCCTCCAGGAACATTATACCAAAATAATACAATCTGCTCTGAAAACATTTTATAGCTGTCAAAAATCCCAATTAAAATGTATTTAGCAGTCTCTACATTGTAGTTCATATGACAAAAGCAGACATTTGCAAAATGCATCACAATTAGTAATTTGAGGGAAAAACCAGAGGTATACGATTAAACAGCTAAGTTTCGGGGGGTAAAATTAGTCTGTAGAAGAGATGTCAAAGTCAGCCCCTCAAATGAACCATTTAACAAAATAAATAAAAGTGCAATACCACATATATATGTATATATAATGTTGTTACCATAAAAATGCCGAAGAAAATAGACAAAATAGACTCACACCTTATTATGAGAGCAATAGGACAAGTGCTTCTGTGGCAGTGAAAAGTTTTTGTTTTGGGGAGTAGAAATCCTGGATATTTAAGAGTCTCACTCTTGACTTACTCTGGGGAAAAAAGAGCATATTTTATGACACAGCTTAAAGAGGGAAAAACAGTTAAGGCTTCACAAAGATGATGGTACTTGATCTGAGTTTTGATGGAAATTAGATAAGTTGCAGAGGTGAGAACATTCTAGTATATTTCAGACATGAGAGAGAAAATGTGCTGTGTTCTGTGAGAACAACAAATCAGTTAGGTAATATACTAGGAGGGATGGGGAACCTACAGTCTTGAGGTCAAGACTTCTAGGTCCTCAAGTGCAGCCTTTTGACTGAGTCCAAGTTTTACAGAACAAATCTTTTTATTATGGGGATTTGTTCTGTGAAGTTTGAATTCAGTCAAAAGGCCATACTTAAGGGCTGAAAGGGTCACATATGGCCTCAGGACCCAGGTTCCCCATCCCTAGGGTGTGTGAAGCCAGAATGTGATGGCTTTAAATACCAGAGAAGTTTGCAATTAATTTTAGGAGGCAATATGGAGGCGCTGAGTTTACCTGGTGCTTTAGGAACATAATTTTAATATCAATGCTAGGAGGCTATGGCAATAGTCCAGGTGAGAAGGCCTAAATTAGGGTGGTGGTCCCGTGAACTGAAAACACTCAACTTTTTAAGAGATAACAACTTTATATAAAGGACTGGCAATTGATTGGATATGTGGGATGAGATAGAGTAGAACATGACAGGTTGTGAACTTGGGTGATTACAAGGATGGGGATTGTCTTTCAAAGAAAGAGGAATGGGTAGCAAGGTGGGGAAAAGATAATGAACTGTGTTTTAGGATATATTGAGTTTCCTAGTATGGCTGGTCTCTCATACCTCTCTTAATCTCAGTTTCTAATAAAGTCCTAGTTATAAAATTCTACCTTCCATAAGCTTTTCTCCATCTCTCTTAATACCAGGGGCCTTCCTTCTATTGATTAGTTCCAATTTACCAAATATCTTGCTAGTCCATTTTTTTCATGTTACCCCCACCATAAGATTGTGGGTTTCTTGATAATGAGGATGTTTGTCTGTCTTTGTTTCTCTAGGGCTTAATACATTGATACATAGTCAGAACCTAAAAAATGCTTGTTGGCAAACTGATATACATTAATGACATCATAAGTCTGTCTGGTAGAGTAACTTGAACAAGAGGGTAACATGCTCTAAGGTGTCAGCACATGGCTGAAAGGACGTGAGAGCCAGGGACAAAGGGAGAGCAGACCAGCCAAAGACAAGAGAGGAAGGCAATGAGCAGTACCACACGACAGAAGACATATCCTCTCAGTCAGGTCTCAAGCCAAGATTCCCTATCTCCCTGGTCTGTTCTACTGCTTTTACTTGGAGGGTTTATTTTTTTTTTTAAAGGTGTTTTATTTGGTGGAGGAGGCAGAAGCAGACAAACAGCCAGCAGTGTACAAGACAGTAAAGTTAAGGTAAGTACTTCTTTTTGGAATGCAGATTTTCCTTACCTAGAGCAAGAATTGTCTGCGTATCCTAACAGGATTTAAAGCAAAGCTACACAGCATACATTTAGTTACCATCCAAAGGAAGCTGTCCTAGAAAAACTGGAGGCAACAATTCTCTTTCCAGGGATTCTTACCTATTTACTTCATCAAGGAAGCAGACCATTTCCACTTACCCTTTTTTTCCCACAGTGGGAAATGCTAGATCAGGAGAATGTATATATAGGAGATGTATAGCTTGCTTCAATTTTAGGGAAACTCTCCCACACCGTTCTCATGAAAAAGGTAGATTTGGCTAGTTAGACTTGACATCTCCAAGGAAACAGAAGATCAGAACGCCAAGGGCTAAGCCCCAGGGAACCTGAGAGTTTAGGGGGCTGGGACAGAAAGTTGAGTCATACTGAGAGTTAAATTCATAAAGAGAAGGATCTGTGGGTACCACCTAGCTATATGTAATTATGGAAAGAGTGCTGAGTTTGGAATCAGAGGACCTGGGATCTATATGATGAGAAAAATTAGTTTTATATCTCACTCCTTGATCATTTAATTAATTCACAAATGATTTAGGGTCAAGGAGGACCATCTCATGCTCAACTCTTTCCCCAAACACAGAAGCACTAATGGAATATCTCATCCATCTCCCAAATTATTATTACCATTATAAGGTCATTTGGATAAAAGCCCAAAGGGCTTCATCTTCTTCTGTCTATACTCTTTTGCATTTCCCCCAATCCCATTCCCTCAGGACTAACAGATGACAATAAGATAATCTAATAAACTAACAGAAGATCCACCTAGGCCTCTTACAGTGTTGTAAGAGATATTGTGTGTGCCCTTTCATCTGTCCAATTCATATTAATAAAAATGAGCTATAATACAAAAGTGGTAAATAATTTTTGCCATCAAATGGAAAAGTTTTATAAGCAAATTTATGCATTCAAAAAGCATTTAAGGAGATTACTGTGTAAAGGATTGTGTTAGATACTGGTAAGTAAGGTTCCTGTTAAAACAGACAACTAGGAGACAGAGTCTATTTTTCAATTTTGTCCTCAGGACCTATCCTAGGGACTCAGTGTGTACCTAATAAACACTTCCTGAATTATTGAAAAGATAAGGAAATGTAGCCACCTTCATTAACTCACATATCATTTGTGGCAAAGCTGAGTTTAGGTAAAGGGATGGGGAAAATAATTCATAGGGCACTAATTATAATTAATAATTCTAAGTGCATTAGACTTATAAAACAAAGAGCCAATCGGGGCTCTTGTAAAAGTTAAAAGAACACTTTAAAAAAATGACTTCTTGGGGCGGCTAGGTGGCGCAGTGAATAGAGCGCCGGCCCTGGAATCAGAAGGACCTGAGTTCGGAGCCGGCCTCAGACACTTAATCCGCACAAACAAAAACCTAGCCGTGTAACCTTGGGCAAGTTACTTAACCCCAATTGCTTTAAAAAAAAAAAAAATGACTTCTTAAAGGGTTGACACCTGACTTAGAAAAGGAAAGATGTGAACAGATTTGTCTATAAGGTTTCAGAGCACTACTTTTTCCATTTTCCATAATTCACCAGAGTATGGTTATTTATTATATTATATTTATTATATTATTATGGTTCTTATTTCAGAAGTGTAGAAATGTGATTTCTAAATACATCTTCTTTCTAAATCTGAAGATATTAAAAAACTAATGGTCGAACAAAGGTTTTACATGAAAGGATTCCAAAAAGAAAATTATTTCAAAAAAGTCTTTAGTTCAGAAACTTTTATATGCAATAGGAAAATGAGGGACTTGATCGTAATCACTAGAAATTGGAAACTTTATGTCCTCCGAGAAAATGTTATTGACCTCCTTTATGACTTATACAGGCGTTAAAAGGTCGAAAGAAGAAGAATCCAAGTGTGGAACTATTAACAAGAATGCTTAAACTTTGGGTATCAAGGAGGAGTTCTAATTCCCTACAATAAGATATGATATAAGAACTAATGTATTTACTTCGTAGCTTAAAAAATAGATCTGGATTTTTTTAAAAATCTGGATCAAAAAGGATGATAGAGCCAATATAATAATATACCCAGTTAGCTCTAAGAGTCATCATTTTGACAATGTGAAGATTCCACATCAAAATGATAAAGGAAATGCCTTCTGTAATAAGTCAAAATGATAAAGGAAATGCCTTCTGTAATAAGTCAAACTGAAACAGTCTACTTTTAGGTAAGAAAAGCCAATTTCTGCTCTCTGGGGGGGCGGAGCCAAGATGGCGGAGTAGAAACAGCTCGTCCAAGCCTCTCTGCCCCCAGATTCTCCACAAACTATGTAAAAAAGGACTCTGAAAAACTTCTGGAGCCCCAGCACCCACAGAACGACACAGAGAAGCTAACCTCCCGCTGAGGACAGCCCAGCACCCTGCAGGAAGGACCAGCGCAGTGGTCTGGGAGCCAGCAGCACACAGAGCGCAGGAGCCGAGCCGAGCCCAGGTCCACGTGAGCCCAGGTTTTAGCCCCAGGGCGGCAGGGCCAGCAGCCGGCTGGAGGAACCCCAGAACACCAGGAACTGTGGAGACGCCAGAATGATCAACATAGACTTGCCTAGGACAAAGTAAGAGGTTAGTGTCCTATGGACTTTGGGACCTGTATTTGGGGAATGCGTCAGCTCCCTCCCCTGGGGGCTAGAAGCCACTGAGGACAAACGCCATTTTGTAGTTTTCAGAGGCATTTCCGGCTCCCAGCCTACAAATCGTGGGGAGATCCAGCGATCAGTCTTGGGGGGTAATCGCTCTTGCTTTAACCTCCCTGGATCTGGATTGTGATCTAGGGTGGAAGTCGTGGGTGGGTTTACAGCTTGCCAGAAACGGAAGTTGCCCCCCACACGTTCGGGACGAAAATTCCTCTATCTGGCCTTAAAGCCATAGTGTGGCAACAAGCCCAAAAGTCAAGTAATTAAGTGGCAACATGCCAAGGCAAAGGAAACAGAAAAATGCAACCCTAGACTCCTATTTTGGGGGCATAGAGCGGAAAAGGACTGTGAGGTCAGAAGTCCTGCTCCAAAAGCCCCAGGGGAAAACATGAGCGGGTTGCAGGCCATAGAGGACCTTAAGAAGGACTTTAAAAATCAAATAAGAGAAGTGGAGGAAAAATTGGAAAGAGAAATGAGAAGGATGCAGGAAAAGTATGAAATGAGGGTCAACAGCCTGACTGAGGAAAACAACACCTTAAAAAACAGACCAGCTCAAATGGCAAAGGAGGCCCAAAAGGGCATTGAGGAGAAGAATGCCTTAAAAAGTCGAATTTGCCAGATGGAAAAAGAATCTCAAAAGTTCACTGAGGAGATTCATTCCTTCAGAGTTAGACTGGAGCAAATGGAAGCTAATGACTTTATGAGAAATCAAGATGCTGTTAAGCAGATCCAAACAAATGAAAGATTAGAAGGCAATGTGAAATATCTCATGGGAAAAACCACTGACCTGGAAAATAGATCCAGGAGAGACAATTTAAAAATTATTGGACTACCTGAAAGCCATGATCAAAGAAAGAACCTAGAAATCACCCTTCAAGAAATTCTCAAGGAAAACTGCCCTGATGTTTTAGATCCAGAGGGCAAAATAGAGGTTGAAAGAATCCACCGATCACCTCCTGAAAAAGATCCCAAAAAGAAACTCCCAGAAATATTATAGCCAGGTTCCAGAATCCCCAGATCAAGGAGAAAATACTACAAGCAGCCAGGAAGAAACAATTTCAATATTGTGGAAACACAATCAGAATAGCCCAAGACCTGGCAGCTTCTACACTGAGGGATCGAAGGGCATGGAATATGATATTCCAGAAGGCAAAAGAACTGGGAATGAACCCAAGGGTCACCTACCCAGCAAAACTGAGTATTTTGTTTCAGGGGAAAATATGGTCATTCAGTGGAATAGAGGACTTTCAAGCATTCTTGAGGAAAAAACCAGAATTGAATAGAAAATTTGACATCCAGACACAAGAAGGAAGAGATGCCTGAGAAGGTAATCAGGAAAAGAAATCAAAAGGAACTTATCAAAGTTGAACTATTTACATTCCTATATGGAAAAGCAATAACTGTGACTGATGATATCTTTCTCACTATGAAAATAATGGAAGAAGGGGTGTGGTCATACGAATACATATGTGAATGTGTGTGTATATGGTTACAGTTATATATGGATAGAGGGCATAGGTTGATTTTGTTGGGAAGGGAGAGTACTCAAGGGATGAAATTATGAGGTGAGAGAGGAAAGTGGCAAGAGGAGATGGGGAGAGACATGGTAGGGTAAACTATCTCATGTAGGGGAAGTGGGTGCAAAGGAGGGGGAGAATAAGGAAGGCTAAAAAGGCAAAACCACATTCACATTGAATTTGGTTCAGGGAGAAAATGACATACATACTAAATGGGATATCTCAACCTGCAGCAGGATAGGGGGAAGGGGGATGAGAGGAGGGATGATGGATGGGAGGGCATCCTTGGGGTGAGGGGAGGTTGGAAGTACCCACTATAGAAGAGGGACAGGATCATGTAGGGAATGGACCAGGTGGGGGGTGGGATGAGTGGGAGGAATTATAAGCAGCCTTGTACAATATATCTACCATGATAATGTTTTGCATAGCTAGACATGTACAACATATACTGAATTACTTATATCCCAAGAAGGAATGGGTGACAAGGGAGGAAGGAAATGGATCTAAAATTCAAGGTCGTAACATTAAATGTTTCAAATATATATATATAAATACTATTATTAATACTCTTTTGCCTATAATTGGGAGATAAGATGTGCAGGCATTGGGACACAAAGATTCATCTTCCTCTAATGGAAAAGTCGATGGGGGTATGGGAGAAGGTATGGGAGAGAGCAGATTGGAGGAAGCGATATCTTGTGGGACTGCTATTCTGGGAGGCTGGGTAGGGGAATAATGGGGGGAAAATGATTATAACTCAAAATCTGGCGGAAATGAATGATGTCAAACAGAAGTTAATAAAGTATTTGTTTAAAAAAAAATAAAAAATAAAAAAAAAAAAGAAAAGCCAATTTCCTTATAAACTTATAAAGTTGGCAAGGACAAAGTTCTGTGTTTTCCCAAATGCCCCCAAATTTTACTATAAAATCTTTTCTACGTTCAAGGTCTTCCAAAACCTTTTCTAACTCTCAAAAAGTCATATAATTGGGGAAATAAATGATCAGAAAAGGGAATGGACTGTCCATTTAGAAAGAATTAAGGATAAAAGATGTTATAAAGTTAACAGGCCAAGAGTTAAACTATTAACCTATAAAATGCATAGATGCACACACTATGGAAGAATGAATGAAATAGAATGTAATTTTTTAATTATGAAAAGACTATCTTTATCAACAGAACGCATATCCACTGCTATGAAAAAGATCCAAGGAACGTATTATCTAGTGTATCATAAACATCTGTCAAACATTAACCATAGGCTTCATACAAATAACACACAGCAAACTGGAGATACATAACATGTAAAAGAAATGGTGCTTGCTCTGGAGGTAGTACACAAACCAGTTGAAAACATACAAAGGAACAGATTAAGTAAAAAAACTAATAAATGCTGGATTTTTTAGATGAAATAAATAATCTGTCCTAGTAGCAGCTACCCTACGAAGTCCTGACTCAGGAGAATCTGGGTGAGCTTTTTTTTCTGTCCCTCCTCTTACCTACCCCCTCCCTCTCCTTCAACCTACTTCAACTACTTATTAACAGTTAACTCCAATTTACATAGTACTTAATGCTTACAAGGCATCTTCTTCACAACCCTGTGAAGTGGAGGTAGTACAAGTAATATAAAGATAAAAAAAGCCCAAGGGTCAAAGAAACTGAGTGACTTGACTGAATGAAGACCCAATTGGGATACTACCCACAACTTCAGGAAGTAGAAATGACATGAGAGAAGTTAGGTAAATAAAGTGTCAAGATGTGAAAGTGAAAAGAAAGAAATACATGTTGAAGATTTTGATTTCAATTGTAAAGACACCCAGGGGATTTAAAAGTACTTCAAAGGAGAGAAGATTCGAAAAGAATGTAAATAATAATAAGATACACACTCAGGTGAAATCAAGAACTAGGAATGTGCATCTTTTTTCTCATTTCTATAAAATCTTTTATACAAGGACAATCTATTGATAAATGGAAGGATCTCCTTCCATTGTGTGCAATCTCCTTTCCAAGTGTGCAAAAAGAGCAAATTAAACAAAGTGGCTGAGCTACAAGAGCTCAGTTTTTATTTATTTGTTCAATTACCACTTGAAACCATATAACTTTAAAGGTTTTCCTCTAACAAACTACTTGCCCTGCATATGTTAAAAAATCACACACAGATTCCAGGACAGCTGCTACCAGAGAGACAATTATAAGTGTCAACATCAATCCAAGGGAAAATGAAGAAAGATTTAATATGACAAAAGGCAAAAATCAAAGAGGAAATGCAGAGTTACTCTTCTGGGCATAAAAATGATAATTACAAATGACTACATCTATACAACTCTTAGGTTACATATATTATTTCATTGATCTCTACAATCACCCAGTGAAGTAGGTGTTATTACTCCCACTTTGCAGATTAGAAAACTCAGTCTCAGAAATCTTGCCCAGGGTCAGACAGCTGGTGTGCTTGAAATGGCACTGAAACCCAGAACTTTCCAACTCCCACACCATCCACTAAACCAAGCTATTTAAACTGACTGCATCAAGATACTACCACAAGGTAAAAGATTCACAACGAAAAATCAAGAAGAAGGGATGTATATTGCCTGCTCCTCTGATAGGCAGGCACTACAATGAGCAAGAAGTCACACTGAACAATCAACCAACTGACAAATATTTGCTGAATGCACACTATATGCTAAGAATTACACTAAGTTCTTAGAATGAAACAATCCCAATTAGCATTGAGCTTATATTCTAACAGGAAAGACAAGAAGTACATGCAAAAATATATATACCAACAATAGGTTAATACATATATCACACACACACTACTTAGGATGCTTGGGTGCTAGAAGTCTGGGGACTAGAGGAAAAGTCTGGGGACTTTGAGGAAAAGGAGGGAATTGCATGAGGTGGAGAGGAGGGATTATAAACCCAATAGGCACAGAAGTCCCTTGAGAGAGTAGAAGTAATGTTTTGAGAGGCTGGAAAAATAGGTTATATAGGCTTTAAAAGCTAAAAAGATCTAATCTTAGATGCAATCAGAAGCCACTGAAGATGACTGAGAGGAAATCATTATCATCAGACCTATGCTTAAGGAATATCACTTAGGAGTGTGTAGGATGGACTGCAAGGGTGAGAGACTTGAAGCAAGACTTATTAAGAGGTTAAACAGTTTAGTTTACTTAGCTAGCATTTATGACCTTTAGGTTTGCCAAGTGTAGTACATTACCTAATTTGATTTGATCCTCCCATCAACTGTTAAGTATGGCATTTTGCAGATGAGGAAACTGAAGTTAGAAGAGATTAAATGACTTGCCTAGAGTCACACTGCTGATAAATAAACAGAGGCAGGATTCAAGCTCAGCTATTCCTGACTCCAAGTCAAGCTTTCTATCCCCTGTGCCAACATTTAAACAAAGGTGGCAGCTATCTTTGTGGAAGAGTCCAAAATGAGAGCTCCTATAAAGGTAAATTTGGCAAAATGACTAGATAAATGGGGTGAGAGTGATAAGTTAAGGATAATGTCTAAGTTACAAGCCTGGGAGAATGAAAGGATGATGGTAACCCTGACATAAGTATGGAAGTCTGAAAGAAGGGAGGAGCTTTTTGGGATAAAGACTCAGTTCAGTTCTGGACATGTTGAGCTTGAGATGTGTCTGATACATCCAGTCTGAAATAAATAAAGGCTACTGAACACTGGGGCTGGGAGTCATCTTCATAGAGATGACAAACTCACTGAACTGATAAGATTACTATGAAAGTATAGAGGAAAAGAAAAAAGTCTAAGAAAGAACCTTGGGGAAACCCATAGTTAAGGGAGGCTGTGATATGGATGATAAGCCAGCAAAGGAAAGAGAGGTTCACACAGGTAAGAGAAGCAGGACTAAGTAGTGAATATAAGGAGCTGAACTATGTATGTGAAATTCTGCAGTGCTTCCAACAATCCTGTTGTACAAGCCATTTTTACATATATATGTATGTATGTATGTGTGCATATACATAAATCAAAAGCATACCCTTTCTTGTATGAATCACAAACTACTGTGGTCTCTGAAGCAAAAAGGGGACATTAGACATATGATGGTTCTAGCATATTACCAACTGCTACACTACTGCAGTGTGACATTAATGATGACTTTGGGTCAAGAAGGTGAGCAGAAATGGAGGTAGGTAGTAGAAGGGATGAGAGGGGATGGGAGATTTACATGGGGTATAATATGCACTCATGGTGGGATAATGAATGGGTTCACTGACAAAACAGACACCTTACCACTGATGAAAGAGTAGAAAAATTGGCTGAAATACAAATTTTAATCAAATGATCTCCTCACCCCCGAGGCTCTCTAGTAGAATGCAAGCTCCTTAAGGGCAGGAACACTTTTTTTTAAATGGGGGGAGGCCACTGGTAATCAATAGCCAAGCACAATGCCTTTATACAGTGTTTATTATCTATCATAAACTGGAGAAGTACTTCTTATCAACCAAAGAAGGGGTTCTGCAAGTCTCCATCCAGCCTTGAAAAGGTAGGAAGAACTATAATATACTGACTGGGAAACACCATATTTAGCATCTCACGGAGTTGCAGATCAAGTTAGAATTACGTGCAAAATGCTTCTGAAATCTTAATGTGAGCTCTTTGTGTATTATTACCACTTGACAAAATGTTGCTACTGTTAGTTACTACCTGTGTGGTTCGGGGTTTTCTGTAAAATGTAAAGGTTGAATTATAACAGGCTTAAACTTAGAATCCATGAGTTTTTTTAATTATATATTCTAAGAGCCAAATAAATAAAACCAATATTCTAACTGGTTTCCTTTAAAACATGATTATATATATGATTATATATATTATATATATAATATATAAATATATAAACAATATAAATATATAATTATATATATAATATATAAGCATATATATTATATATATGATTAAAATATGATTATATTGTATAAAATATGATTTATATATTTTAAAACATGATTCTATTGGTTTCACCAGAATGCCAAAGGGCACCATAACATAAAAAGGTTAAGAGCCCCTGGATCAGAAATCCAAAAGGCACCTTTTACTTCTACTTATCATCTATGTTTGTCTTGGCTACACTGACAGGAACGATTAGGTTACATAACTGAAGTTTCTTGGTGAATAAAATAAAGGGGTTAGCAGATTAGATACACTTTATGGTCCCTTTACTTTTAATATGACTTTAAAATCTGTTTAGTAAACATAAAAAACATTTTACTTAACAGTTTACACATTTGCTACAAAGGAAACTAAAGAATTGAAAGACATGGCGGTTCAAATCTAGACTATTCTATTTGCACTATCACATGTGCCACTGAGTCAAACTCTGGTCCCTGGGACTCAATTTTCTTACTTGTAAACTGAGAAAGGCAGACCAGGGGCGGAGCCAAGATGGCAGAGTAGAAACAGCGTGTCCAAGCCACTCTCCCCCCAGATCATCTCCAAACTATGTAAAAGGGGACTCTGAACAACTTCTGGAGCCCCAGCACCCACAGATCGACACAGAGAAGCTAACCTCTTGCTGAGGACAGCCCAGAAGCCCTGCAGGAAGGATGAGCGCAGCACTCTGGGAGCCGGCAGCGCAGCTCGCAGTGCCCAGGGAGCTGAGCCCAGGTCCGCCTGAGCCGCAGTTTTAGCTCCAGGACGGCCGGGCCAGCAGCTGGCTGGAGGGAGCCCAGAACACCAGTAGCTGTGGCGATTCCAGAATTAGCAACATAGACATGCCTAGGACAAAGTGAGAGGTTAGTGCCCTATGGACTTTGGGACCAGTATTTGGGGAATGCGTTGGCTTCCTCCCCTGGGGGCTAGAAGCAGCTGAAGAGACACACCATTTTGTAGTTTTCAGAGGCAGCTCCAGCTCCCGGCCTGCAAACTGTAGGGAGATCCAGCGATCAGTCTTGGAGGGGTAATCGCTCTAGCTTTAACCTCCCTGGATCTGGATTGTGATCTGGGGTGGAAGTTGTGGGTGGGTTTCCAGCTTGCCAGAAACGGAAGTTGTCCCCCCACACATTCGGGACGAAAGTTCCCCCGTCTGGCGGCAAAGCCATACTGTGGCAACAAGCCCAAAAGTCAAGTAATTAAGTGGCAACATGCCAAGGCAAAGGAAACAAATTAAACAGAAAAATGCAACCTTAGACTCCTACTTTGGGGGCAAAGAAGATCGAAGGATAGAACAGGAGGAGGGCCCTGAGGGTCAGAAATCCTACTCCAAAAGCCCCAGGGGAAAATATGAGCGGGTTGCAGGCCATAGAGGACCTTAAGAAGGACTTTAAAAATCAAATAAGAGAAGTGGAGGAAAAATTGGAAAGGGAAATGAGAAGGATGCAGGAAAAGTATGAAATGAGGGTCAACAGCCTGAGGAAAACAACACCTTAAAAAATAGACTAACTCAAATGGCAAAGGAGGCCCAAAAGGGCAATGAGGAGAAGAATGCCTTAAAAAGCCAAATTTGCCAGATGGAAAAAGAATCTCAAAAGCTCACTGAGGAGATTCATTCCTTCAGAGTTAGACTACAGCAAATGGAAGCTAATGACTTTATGAGAAATCAAGATGCTGTTAAGCAGATCCAAACAAATGAAAGATTAGAAGGCAATGTGAAATATCTCATGGGAAAAACCACTGACCTGGAAAATAGATCCAGGAGAGACAATTTAAAAATTATTGGACTACCTGAAAGCCATGATCAAAGAAAGAACCTAGAAATCACCCTTCAAGAAATTCTCAAGGAAAAGTGCTCTGATGTTTTAGACCCAGAGAACAAAATAGAGGTTGAAAGAATCCACAGATCACCTCCTGAAAAAGATCCCAAAAAGAAAACTCCCAGGAATATTATAGCCAGGTTCCAGAATCCCCAGATCAAGGAGAAAATACTACAAGCAGCCAGGAAGAAACAATTTCAATATTGTGGAAACACAATCAGAATAGCACAGGACCTGGCAGCTTCTACACTGAGGGATTGAAGGGCATGGAATATGATATTCCAGAGGGCAGAAGAGCTGGGACTGAACCCAAGGGTCACCTACCCAGCAAAACTGAGTATTTTGTTTCAGGGGAAAATATGGTCATTCAGTGGAATAGAGGACTTTCAAGCATTCTTGAGGAAAAAAACAGAATTGAATAGAAAATTTGACATCCAGACACAAGAAGGAAGAGATGCCTGAGAAGGTAATCAGGGAAAAGAAATCAAAAGGAACTTATCAAAGTTGAACTATTTACATTCCTATATGGAAAAGCAATAACTGTGACTGATGATATCTTTCTCACTATGAAAATAATGGAAGAAGGGGGTGTGGTAGTATGAATACATATGTTAATGTGTGTGTATGTGGTTACAGTTATATATGGATAGAGGGCATAGGTTGAATTTGTTGGGAAGGGAGGATTAGTCAAGGGGTGAAATTATGAGGTGAGAGAGGAAAGTGGCAAGAGGAAATGGGGAGAGACAGGGTAGGGCAAACTATCTCATGTAGAAGAAGCAAGGGGAAGTGGCTGCAAGGGAGAGGAAGAATAGGAAGGCAAAAGGGCAAAACCACATTCTCATTGAATTTGGTTCAGGGAGAGAATGACATACATACTAAATGGGATATCTCAACCTGCAGCAGAATAGGGGGAAGGGGGATGAGAGGAGGGATGATGGATGGGAGGGCATCCTTGGGGGGAGGGGAGGTTGGAAGTACCCACTATAGAAGAGGGACAGGATCATGTAGGGAATGGACCAGGTGGGGGGTGGGATGAGTAGGAGGGAATTATAAGCAGCCTTGTACAATATATCTACTATGATAATGTTTTGCATAGCTAGACATGTACAACATATACTGAATTACTTATCTCCCAAGAGGGAATGGGTGACAAGGGAGGAAGTGAATGGATCTGAAATTCGAGGTCTTAAAATTAAATGTTTCAAATATATATAAATACTATTATTAATACTCTTTTGCTTGTAATTGGGAGATAAGATGTGCAGGCATTGGGACACAGAGCTTCACCTTGCTCTAATGGAAAAGTGGAAGGGGGCACAGGAGAAGATATGGGAGAGAGCAGATTGGAGGAAGCAATATTTTGTGGGACTGCTATTCTGGGGTGGTGGGAAGGGGAAAAACGGGGGGGGGGGAATAATTGTAACTCAAAATCTGGTGGAAATGAATGATGTAAAACAGAAGTTAATAAAGCATTTGTTTAAAAATAAAAATAAAAAAAAAAGCAGACTAAACATTATCATGTTTCTTCTTCCAGTCCTATAAAACCTATCCTATAAAACCATATAGAGCAGGTAAGCTTTTTACTAAAAATAATAAATGAAAAGAAAACATTAAAAGCCTAAAAAAGTCAGAAACTTTTCTAAAAGGAGTTCCCTTTTCAATTTTTTTTTCCTTAAAGGCAGTCTTCTTTTTCACTAAGAAAACAAGGCATCTTTTTCAATGAAATCCCCTCACCTCACCTGCCAATAATTTTTTCCTGTTCCATTTTTTCCCTGCTCTCCTAGCTAGGGGAAAGAATCCAAAGAGTCAGAATAGCAGTAAAAGACATTTAGAGATTAAGCTATGGCTAGCAAATGAACAACAACAACAACAAAAAAGGTAAACCAAAATAATCTCAAGGCCTATTTTTTAAATTCTGCATAAAATGAGTTCCAAAATACTCCAGGAAAACCCTCCTCATTTTAAGAGCACAGAATAAAGGTATTAGATGAAATTTTGTACTTGAGGAAAAAAAAAATCCAGCCATTCATGTAACAATAAATGTGAAATGTCTTTTAGTTCATTACAAACTAAAAACAATGTACTGTTAAAATAAGGTTTTTCAAGCACTATGTAATAACTGCTTCAAAAATCCAATTTTTCAAATGTCCACATTCCAGGGTATTATTATTAGTGTTTATTATTAGTATATTAGTGTTGTGGTTATATGGCAAATCATGAAATTACTGAACAAAGTGAGAACCATTTTTTGTAGAACTGGCACTTATCTGCCACTTTAAGTAAAGCACAATATATTATTTTATTTGAATCACCCAACAACTTTGTAAACTGTCACTAGCCTCCTCATTTCAGAGGTGGAGATATTGGAGCTAAAGTGAAGTTAAGATAAACAGAAATACAGGCTTCTAATTTACAAACTTTACTACACATAGAACTTTCTCCCTTATATGTTTAAGTCTTGTAAACTATATACACACTCATGGCATAAGGACTTTAGTGAAATATAAAATGCAAATAAACATGGAGCTATTAAACTTTCATAAAGGCTTTTATGGAATTCGGATGGCCCATATTTCTTAAAAGTTTCTAGTATAGTCAAAAAATATAAATGAACAATTCAAAAGGATGAAGAAAATCCTTGGGAAAATGTTCCATTCTCTCTAAAAATAAAGGAAATGCCCATTCAAAACCACCTCATACCCATTACAGTGGCAGATAAAAAATGTTCAATCTATTGGAATTGTCAAAAACAGGCACAATGGAGAGAGTGGAGTAAAAAGATTTGGGTTCAAATTCTGCCCCAGCAATTGACTGTGTATCATAAAGCAACGCAATCTCTGAGAGACTTAATTTCCCCACTCACAAAGTGGGGATATTAATAATATTTCTTGCTTTATTTACCATAATGTCATTATGAGGAAAAAGTTCTGTAAACCTTTTGCAAAAAAAAAAAAAAAGCTATATAAATATGAATCACTACTAGTATTCTGGGAAGCCATGGCATTAAGAAACAAGAACCTCAAAACTGATCCAAAACCCTCTAGCCTAGTAACCTCGCTAATAAAAATATATCCTAAATAATTAAAAATGCAAATAAAAGTATTAAAATTTCCTGTGGATGAGCTATAAGCATCAGGACAGTAATAACCAGAAATGCCCAATGGCTAAAACAGAATAGAACAATCAATAGAACAATGCTATGAACTGTAACAAAAATGAATACACCCTCATCTAGTAAAATATGCATGAAATACAAAGTGGGGAAAAGTAGAATAAATACAACTGATCACACACTGAAAAATTAGATCAGAAAAGGGTACAGAGTATGTATCTATGTAGGAAATTTCAAGTTCTTTGATTTCAAATAAAAAATGCATATTTAAATGCTTCCAGTCAAGTCTTACTGTTTCCAGTTTGCAGGTTCTCTCTTGTTCCCTGAGAGTCTTTGTTGTTGTTGTTGTTCAGTAATGTCCTGCTCTTGGTGACCCCATATGGGATTTTCTTGGCAGAGATACTAGACTAGTTTGCATTTCCTTCTCCAACTCAATTTACAGATGAGGAAACGGAGACAACCAGGGTTAAGTGACAGCCAGTAAGTGTCTAAGGCCAGATCTGAACTCAATAAAGTGGTCTTCCTGACTCTTAGGCCTGGCACTTCATCCAATGTGCCATCTAGCTGTCCCTGTCAAGTCTTACTCAATGCCTTATAATGGAATGGAGACTGTCCTATCAATCTGAAAATGCCTCATATATAGACCTATTCCTATTTATAATCAATTCAAGAACCAAACATATCACCTGTTAATCCAGATGGGTAAAAAAAGGTTGAGAAGTGAAGAACCCAAAGAAAGGAGATCACAGATTCTCCCCTCCCTTTCAGTACAAAAACAGGATATATTTAAAAGTTGTCCAAGGAAGTTAACTGATGTCTGATTTTCTGTAGAATATTTTCTTGTATCAAAAAAAGGCATTTAGAATCTTTTGAATGATGTCCTTAAAAAAAATCATATGAATGATTTTCACCTCTCAGCAGAGGTGGTGGATGAACTATGGTTTGACGGATAATGGGTTGATCAAAATTTGAAGAACTTGAATCAATGAGATAATAAATAAAAATATTCTTTTTACCAAATACAAACACTCAAGCATTGACAGGTGCAGCTCTCCAGCTTCTCTTTTCTTTTTCCCCCCTCCTGGAGATAGTGGCCAGGTCAAGGAATAAAATCTGTCAGGAAGAGCTACAAATCACACTGGTTTCTGTAGCATTTACCAAAGCCAGCCTTAAGAGAATTTAGCCTACTCCAAAATTCCAGGTCTTCATGACTAAAGGGCTCTGCATTTAAGTCACTAAATAGAATTTGGCTAAATTAGTCCTTTAGGGTCCAAGGTCCAGGCAAAATGAATTACAGCCTTGGTTACTTATTTTTGCTACAGAGATCGATCCAATGGGGGTTGGGAGGGAGGAATATGGAGTCACTGGGAAGTAACAGTTATGATTTCAAAAGAGATAAGACATTAAAAAGCCACTTAAATACTGAAGCATTACTCATCAATTACTGTCAATTTTTCTATCTTTTCTACCCATTCATTTACTCTTTTCTATTCCCACTCTCAAAATCCTAGTCTAGACTCTCTTTCACCTTAAACCTAATTTATCTAGAAGACAGGCTTCTCTGCCCTTCCTTATACACTTCTAATCCACTTTCCCAATAGTAGAACAGAATAATCTGTTAATTAAGCAAAAGACAAGTGATCAAGTCAAAACTCCTTAAAATCAGGCATTCAAGACTACAGTTTCCTCTCCTTTTAATGATTCTCCACAAAAATCCCAGGTTTATTCACCTCAAAAACTTTGCTCATATTGTCTCTCATCTATAAATTCTCAATTCTTATTTTTCACTCCCCAATTCATTTATGAAAACATAATGGTATAATAGAAGGAATGTTAGGTAGATTTAGAGAAAGAGACTAAAGCTGAGAAACAGATAAGAGGGACTAACTCAAGGTAAAAAGAGGAAGGAACCTGGGCACTTTACCTGGGGATACTAGCAAAGGCAAAAGACAGTCAGGAGCTCAACCACCTCAACTGTACATCAGTAACAATTATTCAAACAATATTTACTGAACACTTACTATGTGCCAAGCATTGTGCTAAGCTGTAGGGATTACAAAAAGAGGTAAAAGACAGTCCCTGCCCTCAAAGAGCTTACAATCTAATGGAGAAGACAAGCTGCAAACAAATTCAAAGCAATCTGTTATACAGGATAAAAGGGAAATAGTAGAGGGAAAAGCACTGGAATTAAGATGGAACTGGGGGTGGGGGAGGTGGGAGAAGACCAGAAAGATATAAAGATATAAACTTATTGTGTTAGCAATATTTATTAAAACATCACCAAAAGACTGTATCTCTGTCCACCTCAACTGAGAATAGCTTTATATAGGCTTTAGCTTTACAATATTACATTTGATCCTCTACCCACACCTTGGGAGATAGACGTTGGGGAAAAAAAAACCTACTCAGACATTACTAATAATACTGGTAATAGACTCAGTCTCAAGTCATATCCTGATTCTGCCAGGAGCACGAACCAAAAACATGTAGGATACCCCAAAAACTTAACACAGTAGGTTCTGGTAAACCCAGAACTGGAGTTCTGCACTTCAGGTAGTTATTACATTTGATTAGGGTTTCCACTTTTCAGAATGCTTTCATGCTTATAATTTCAATGATCCTCCAAAGCATTTATTAGCACTTGATAATATAAATTTATTTGTATTTCTACCTCCCAGAAGATTATGAGCTCCTTCCAGGCCCAGACTAACTCCTCCCCTACTTTTAGTAGAAGTTAACTGAATTAGTAATTTACTAATATTTAACAATCTTTTTCAGTTCTTGAATCTGGATTCTCTGCAATCTAGTCACAATGATTCTCTTTTCACTGATCTCCTATGGTACTTAACTATACCATTTCTTTGGCAATAAAACATATTTTCTGGCTTTCAGACATTTTTGTCCTACAGTCTTATGCCACTTAACTTTTCACTTATTTAGCTTGCTATACCCTCCATGTACTGTCTCTCCAAACAGATATAAAGTTGAAAGCAAAGACCAAGTGGTTTTGCTTGGATAGTTAACTGGGAGAAATTAACAAACTCCAAAGAATACTCCACACAGTTCCCCCATTTCTTTTTCTCACACTGTTGGGTTTCACTCGGAAGTATTTTGATGGGTAAACATAAAAGAAGCCATATTACACAGACCAGATTTTTTTATCATTTTGATCCCGACACCCTAATTTGCTGCTTCCTATCTCTTATTAGGGGTCTATGATTATAGGATCTTAGAAAACATCTAGTTCATGTCCATAATTTTACACAAATTCCAAAAATACAAAGGAAGGTTCAAAACATCATAATCTTGTGTGCACTTTTGAAATTATCAAATTCATAAGAACTTAAGAGGCCAAATCCTATATATAATAAATTCAAGTTTTAAAATTAAGTATTGCTTGAAATAGGCTACTGGGTGGGACTTTGGGTCTTTCTTCCTTTTGATGATTTATATATAATAAGACTAAGTAATCTTCAAAATTTCAATGATTTGGAGGAACGATAGTATGTATTTAAAAAAAAATACCAGAGATGCATACTTAGTGTGCTGTTTCAATGTTAATTAAAATAACTGTATAAAAGGTTCTGGATTACCCATACCTCTGTTCTCCTCTACTAGTAATAATAGCTTTATATAAGCTTTAAAAGTATCACATTGGACCCTCACTATCACCTTGTTAGACAGGAAATATTTACAGGAGGAATAGTGTATGGAGGTGGGTGGGAATCAAGTGTGCAGGGTCAAATAGCTACTAAAATACTAGGGTGGAATTTGAATCAGGTCTGCTAGATTCCAAGGCCAGCGTTCCATATCCATCTAGGGTATCTCTCTGCATGTCTCAGGTTAGTACATAATGATGCTACATCACTGAGTTTGCAATTCTATATGCTAAAAAAAAAAAAGTTTTATTATCTAATTTACAAGGAAAAATAAAGTGCCTTGTAATTTTACCATTTCTCCAATTATGAGTTACCTCTCATCTATCTATTACAATGTCAAAAAGAAAATTAGTTCTAAAGAACTTCTATCTCCTAAGGTAAACCTGTGCCAATTGTAAATCTCTCCAACCACCCTGGCACCATTATTTAAATCATTTTCCATTTAGAGAGTCTGACATCAATGCCAAAGGAGCCTTTCATTACCCATCCCACTTAATACCCACAATCTCTCCACAGCTCACTTCTTCAGTCTTCACTGACCAGAGTATACTGAGATTGATGTGTGGATTATTGGGATTCCTAATGCTTTTCCCCTGCTGGCTAAATGTTGAGCGCTTGGCAGTATGCCTGACTTACAACACGTGTAGAATTGTCAGCCTACCACAATGTGTCATCTGGAGTCTCAGAAATAAGTTAAAGGAAACAATACCTATTTAGCAACAGACTTATGCTTCCAAAACTTTCAGCTAATAAAGTTTCAAACAACACTGAGACACTCAGTTTTTTTTTTCCTTTTTGTGTGTTCCATGAAAATACTGGTAACAGAAAAGCACCTTGTAGAGGATATCATTTAAAACAAATTCCATTCATATTTATTATTTCCTTCCTAACACTAACACTCAATAAGCACATCACTTAAATATGTCTTTGTATAGCAATTATTCCCTATTGGCAAAATTTACCAGAGGGAAAAAACAAACTTTTTTCAGTAGATTGCACTAAAAATGTTTTAGCGTTTTTAGTGTAAAGGGCTTATAGCAACTAAAGTAGAAACGTTTCTGGTGGGCAATGGACAAAATTGCTTCAGTCACAAGGAAAATCACACTACTATTTTGTCATTTCTTTAGCCATACTATCTATGCAGGGAATTGAAAACTTGCTAAGCCATCCCCTCTAGTTTTGATAATCCAAATAATTTGCCACCTTTCAACATTTTCCCCTGCTACTTCATCTATTAAAAAAAATTTTTACTCCATGTTTATTATCAAATGATAAAATAGCTCTTAAACTCTTGGAGTTTGCCATCTCAGAAACAAGTAGCAGAAATATTTAGCTTATACAATAAATAGTGTTTTTATTATGTGCAAATAAAAATAAGTTCATCTAATGGGCAGATGGACATTGGGGGAAGGGTAGGTTCTTTGCACTTGTGTTTAGCTATAGAAATATTAAAGTTTTCAGAAAGGAGAGGAGGTATTGTAAAATTGCATTTTAAGGGATATTTCAGTAACTGTAGGAAAAGGATTGTCAAGCAGAAGTAATAGCATGTTTCAGCTTGAGAGATTTACAGAAGAAAAAAACTGATGAAAAAGGAGAAATAAGAATCAAATAAGGACACAAAAGGCCAAGAATGAGGGCCTTAGCTTTGATACATTTGTAATACGATGATACCATAAAGACTATGATGTTGCCATGACTATGTAGAGAAGTCTTAAGAGTAGTCCTGAGACAAATGTGAAGCTAAGGTTTCTTGTTTGAATATGGCAGTAGTAAATTAAAAATCACCCACCAAAATGGGCTATTCAATATTGGAAAGAATTCAAGCACCAAATAAGCAATTATTTCTTTTCCAAAAGACACAAATGGCATTCATCCCCCATGAGAACACAAAATCCTACACCATAAATTTCCATGCATCTTCTAGATAACAAATTTTTATCAAGTCAAGTGCCCAATATTTGCAAGGAACCAAGCAAGCTATGTGGAACTAAGTGCTGTATAGATATGTGGCTCTTGGTAATTTTTTTCAGCCATGCTTTCCTTCCTATTTATATATTTATTTATATGTTCCTTTATATTTCACTGTGACTGATCCTGCCCCTCATGCTCTTGAATGATCCCTGAAATGATCTCACACCAAAAAAGCAGCTGCAATCTCTAACAGTCATCAAAGAAGTTCTGGCTGAACCCTAAAACCTCTCTGGTACCTTTCATGGTGTAACATGCATTCTTAAGGACCAAAGAATTATAAACAACCCTCCTTATGGCATGAAATCCAGCACTCAACTGATAGAACTTGCAAGAGGTGCAAAATCAACTCAGTCTAGTTTCATGAATCAGATGTTGAATTATCCTATTATTAGTAAAATAACCCAGTAATTGCTGTCATAAAATAAAACCTTACCAAAACTGTCTGTTCCAAGTAAATTCATACCACACTGTACTTGCCTTGGACTTGTTAAAATGACTAGGAGGTGGAGAAAAAGAACAGATTAGGCCCAAATGCCTCAAGACTATCTGAAGGAAGAGAGCACTAATAAGAGCTCCCCAAGAAGCTCCTTGGAATAGCGTGGCTGCATCGGAAAGCTTTGAGGATTCTGAAAAGCAGATATAAAAGTTTTAGATGTACTTCTTCAAATGCACTCCAACTGTCTGGCTGCAATGGAAAATGTATTAATGGAAGGTAAGGTGAAATAAGCTTGGAGAAATAGTTTCAAGCAAGTAGATAATCCATTTTCTAAACAGACCATATCACAAGCATTCCTCCCTTCCCCCACCAAGTAATTTTAGTCACTTTACTGATCTAGATAGGCAAATTAAAGAAATAAGAGCTCAAAAGAAGTTGTCCAGGCATTGGGGCATGGAGATTCACCTTGCCTTACTGGAAGAGCTGAGGGAGGTATGGGAGAAGAGATGGGAGAGAGCAGATTCATGAGGGGATATCCTGTGGGACTGCTATTCTGGGGTGGGGGGTAGGAAAAAAAAAGTTGTAACTCAATATCTGGCAGAAATGAATGATGTAAACCACAATTTAATAAAGCATTTGGGAATAAAAAAAAAAATCACAGATCATAAAGATTAATATCAACTTAAAAAAAAAAGAAATAAGACCTCACTCATTTCTGAAGGAATAAATTAGAACTCTACTACTAGAGCTGAGTATATTTATATAAACTAAAATAATTATTTTCAATCACATACAACAAAAAAAAATCTATGGTAACTACTCCTCAACTCCATGTAGTCCTTTGGTCTATGAGCATTCTTCCCAACAAATTCATGTTATTGTTGTTTTTTTTACCTGCCTTAAAGAACCCTGTTGAGAAATCCTAAGGAAATGTTAAAAAAAATTCTAAAGAGCAGTATCATCCACCCTTAGAATTCAATTGCTGTCCAAATAAAGATGACACTAAAATGTACCCACCCTTCAAGCTAACTCTCCAGTTTATTTCCATGTAGTATGTTTAGAAACTGTTAACACGGTCTGAAAAAGAATTGCTCATTCCTTTCAAGCCCCTTTACCATAAGCACTTTTTACCTCTGAGTAGCAAATATCATTAGCACCTTAAGGTAAGAGTTAGAAATCAACAAGCATTTATCAAGCACCCACTTTGTGTTTGGTGCTGAAAACAACAACAGCACCTACCCTCCCAGGCTTGTTATAAAGATAAAATGAAATATTATTTGTAAAAAGGAAGCTGAAAAGAACTGTATTCATGCTATTTTTGTTATTATTAGTCTCAATCTTCATCTGTAAATATAAGGAAAAAGGCAATGAGGTTGGGTTAGATAATTAAATCCTATCTATTATCCTCTGTTGCTGTCACTTTATTGGATGACTATAGAGAAGGTCTTAATGTTTGTACATTATCTACTCCATCTAGCCCTAACCCCTTCATCTCTAATTTGCATACTGAGCATCTTATCTTTGCAGTCAAATCCTAGTAACTGCCCTAACTGCTGCTATAGCTTGCTGGTTGGTCCCCCTGTCCCAAGTCTTTCCCTACTCCAGTTAGCTGCCAAAGTGATCTTCCTAAAGAACAGGGTCTGAACTATGCCCAACGGGCAACCAAACTGTGCATACTTTTTGATCTAGCAATACCACTGCCAGATCTATATCCCAAAGAGATCATAAAAAAAGGAAAACGTCCCATATATTCAAAAACATAGCAGTTCTTTATGGTGGCAAAAAAAAAAAAAACAACTGAAAATTGAGAGGATGCTCAACAATGGGGAACAGCTGAACAAGCTGTGGTCTATGAATATAATGGAATACTTTTGTGCAATAAGACATGATGAGAAGACAAATTTCATAAAAACCTGGAAAGATTTGTATAAACTGATACAAAGTAAAATGAGCAGACCAGGAAAACACTGAACACGGTAACAGCAACATCATATGATGATCTTACAAAAGTCATTCATTACTCTCAGCAATACAATGATTCAAGACAATTACAAAGGACTGATGGAAAAAGCAACCTACATCCAGAGAAAGAAATGGAGTCTGAATGCATACCAAATTACATTTTATACCTTATTTTTTTCTTTTGATTTGTTTCTTCTTTCAGAATGACTAATATGGAAATGTTTTACATGATTGCACATATATAACCTATATCAAATTGCTTACCACTTTAAGAGGGAATAGAAGGAGGAATAAAAATTTGGACTCAAAATTTTCTAAAAATAAATGTCAAAAACTTCTTTGCATATAAAAATACTATTAAAAAAATAAAGAATAGGCTCTGACCATGTCTGCTCCCCCTCTCACGAACACATAAACATACACACACATTATTTAATGAACTCCATCAATGGCATCCTGTTCCTTATATCTAATCAAACAGCATTCAAAACCACCTTTCCATTCTTCCTACACTTTAAACTTTTCCATGTACTCTTGGGACATTTTCAGTGGCTATTCCCCATTCCTAGAAATTTTTGTCCTTGTCACTTCTGCCTTTTGACTTCCTGGCACAGCCAGCTTGTGTTTAAAAAAAAAAAAAACTTTTCCTGATCCCCTTTTATGCTACTGCCTTTCCTATGTTATCTCAAATTCATCTTCCATCTAACTTATTTGTGCAGTTATTTTTCATGTTGTCCCCTCATTAAATTCTGGTGTTTTTTTTTTTTTGAGGGGAGAGGGCAGGGCAATTGCAGTTAAGTGACTTGCCCAAGGTCACACAGCTAGTAAGTGTGTCAAGTGTATGACGCTGGATTTGAACTCAGATCCTCCTGACTCCAGAGCCAGTGCTCTATTCACTGTACCACCTGGCCACCCCCCCATTAAATTCTTGAAAACAAACTTTTTGCCACCAGTGCACAGCACAGTGCCTGGCACAGAGCAGGCACTTAAATAAAGTTCCATCTCAAAATAACTTAAAATGTGACAAGTGTCAGTAGAGAATCACTAGAAATTGCTCTAAAGGCAAGGAATTTCGACTTGTAGTGTTTTAATTGTTGCCAAACAGAGACATGACACCTTAGGGTTATTTAAAAAAAGTTTTCAAGTGTCTTTCAAATAATGTAAAAGCCAGTGAAACTCACAAATTTCAGAATTAAGCAAAACTTTTAACATGACTTTTTAGAAAACTAGTTCCCAGAATTGTATTTCATTAGAAGTATTTTTAAAAAAAGAAAATCATGGTCAGGTATGCTATTAGTTATCAATTACCATAATGGTGACTTTATTAGATTATGCTTCCTAAACTTGGTTTTTGTCTTTGATTAAATTCATTCTGTCACCACTAAGACCAAATAACATTATCTGTAATGTCAACTTTCTAACATATGACTATGTTGTGACCCTTTGATCAGTAGGACTGTACATTCTGTATGTCTGTATGTCTCAGATTTCCACAATGGAGAGAAAAGGGAAGATGTTATCTTCTCATCTCTTCTGAGGGACAAAGCTTCTATGTAATTTCATAACATCCAGTTCCAACTGCTTTGTGGTTATTGTTCTTTGCCTTTACACTGTCTAATTCATTGCGAGTATTGTCTCACCAGCTTCCATTTCACTACTTCCCTTTGCATCAGTTGCACAAGTCTTTTCATGCTTTTTCTGCATTTGTCAGTTGCTTCTTACAGCAAAGTAATATTAAGACAATAGCTTCAGCAAAGTTGCAAGCTACATAATACCACTCCCCAATATAGAACATAATTCCATATAATAACAAAATACAAACATCGCAAAAAGAAAACCCCATTCAAATAACTATTGTGGATCGATTTAGCAAAGCCACAAAATAATTGTATAGAATCTGCCACTAAGTGTTCCTTAATGAGAAACAATGAATATAATAAACTATAATTACATAAATATTTTATTAATACTGAATATTCCTTCAAATTGAATAAACTTATTCAATACTAAAAAGGTGCGCTGGACTGGCATCCTCAGTTAATTTACAGTTTCAATGTATGTCAATCAAATTATCAAAGGAATGCTTTAAACAACTCTATTAAGTAATAAAGATTTCTAGAATGTCAAGGGAAAGAAAAGAGGTAGGGATGGACCCAAGGGGAGAAAACTTCTCACCATCTAAGATCCTTTGAACTTTAGATCTCCTTTTCACCATTACTTTTCAACATAAGCCCTCAATGAGTCATATCTACACCTGTAGATGGGGAATATAAATAGAGATGCTTTTTTGGTGCTGTATCATGCCATCCGTAGTTGTCCTATACCTGGTAGCTATTTATTCACTCACACTGGGAAGTTGTCATTAGCCAGGACAAAAGTTCATCAAAAGCTAACTCCTGGTGAAATGTCCACCTTCTCAATTTTAAGACAGTTTATTTAATAATTTACTACTAATAATAAATTGCTTTACAAGATGAAACACATTGTAGGTGAAGTTTGAGGCAGGATGCTCCTGACACAGTCACACTGAACCTCTATCACATACCAACTCTATAGTAAAATAACCCAGCCTTAAGTTTCATACTAAGGAATCAAAGTCAGCTGTCACAAGGATAAGTTTATCTTTCCTTGTCAATAACTGTCTTTAAAAATAAGGAAAACTGGGGTGGCTAGGTGGTGCATGTTGAGTAGAGCTCAGGCCCTGGAGTCAGAAGGACCTGAGTTTGGATCCGGCTTCAGACACTTAACGCACACACAAACAAAAACCTAGCCGTGTGACTGTGGGCAAGTTACTTAACCCCAATTGCCCAACAAAAAGCAACAAAAAAAAAAAATTGTAAAAAAATGTAAATTTTGTATAGAATTTAAGGAAATTTTCATTTAGTAAGTTGTAGCTCTGTAGGAACAGTAAGTTTAAAACCAATTACTCTATACTATTTTTTATTTTATGATAAAATATCCTCATATATGTATATATATTTGGGGTTAAACATCATTAAATTCATATTTGCATTTTAATTGGTCAGGGACCCCTTTTTCATCCCCCAAAGGTGAGAAAATAAGTCATGTCTCTCTCATCTGGCAGCTAGTGAGAGAGAGGGTGAAAAACAACCTTTTCAGTATAGACCAGAGGTGTCCAGCAGACTGTGGGAAAACCAGAGCAAGATTAAAATGTAACTGGGAAATGTTCTACAGAATAAAAAAATACAAAGTTAATTTCTGGATTTCTAAGTCAATATGTGGCCTACAGAGGGATCTATTTCTATTTCAGTTTGACACCACTGATCCAGACAACTTAGCAAGTCTTCTAGAACCATATTTACAAATTTACAATTAAGTCTCAAAAATGGAGGCACTGGTTTAACCAATAACACAACATGTGGCACTCATTCTTGTAACAGGAGAGTTTTACAATGAACTTATAACAACTTCTGTTTTTACCTTTATCTCACTTAAGAATTAAGTGGAATCAAAAGTCAAACAGGCATCTTTCAATCATTTGTTGTATTTCTTATTAAAACACCACAGATTCTTTTAAACATTTTACTTCCAAGGTCTTCAGAAGAAGTATGTGGTGGGACGAACACTGGACTTGGATGTTGTGGTTCAGTCATCTTCAGTCATGTCCAACACACTGTGGCCACATCAAAAGTTTTCTTGGCAGGGATACTAGAGTGATTTGCCATTTCCTTCTCCAGCTCATTTTACAGATGAGGAAACTGAGGCAACCAGGGTTAAGTGACTTGCCCAGTCACAGCTAGTGGCTGAAGCTAAATTTGAACTCAGGAAGATGAGTATTCCTGACTTCAGGCCCATGATTCTAACTAACCACTGTGCCACCATGAAGTAATTACAAAACAAGAATTTTTTAAATGTTTTGTGTTCCTCCCATTTGTATATTCCATCTATTTTCTAATTTGTTTTCTTTAAAAACTTCCTTTCTTACTAAATTACAAAGAAATTGTTATAATTCAGTATCAATGGGGCTATTACACCACTTCCACAAATTCTTATCCTGTGACTTCCACATCTCTTAAAGAATATTTGGGGACCAATGTAGCACCAGGACATGACCCCTCTTCTCTTCCCAATCATCTTTTTTATGCTACTTCATACAATGTACCATTGCCAATACACAGCTTATTTATACCCCACCCAGGATTTTCTTTCACCCAACTTTGTGATATTCCATAATTCCTGGATACACCATAAAATACCGCTGTTAAAAAGATGAAAATTTGATCAGGGAGAAGCTTGGGATAATTTAAAGTACTTGAAAATTTTCCACACTCAACCAAGTGCTTTCTTTCCCCAATTCTGAATTAATTTAGTTTAGGGGTAGTCTATTTTTTAAAGGGGATTTTCTCGTGTTTTCATATAACATCTATGAGGGCATCCTTGATGAACATCAAGCAAACAGGTAGGCATTCACAAACAATACTCTTTATAGCCATAACTGAGGGATGAAGAGAATACAGAATTCCACTGTGCCTTTTCATTAGATACTATAAGAGCAAGGTAGATTCTCCTGCATGTGATGTTCCTGGAGTCATACAAGTCTAAAGCTCAAGGTCTTAAAGAGATCAGCTAGTCAATTTCCCTTTTTTTTCCTTTTCATTTCACTTCTATTTGCACTCTAATGTCATATTTACTTCCCTGCCATAAGCTTTTGTTTCTTCAGTTTCTTCTGGGATATCTTTTTCTTTTGAGCAACCTCCTCTCTTCTGGTTTAGGAACAATTTGTTCCTTTTCAGTAAGTATTATCTCAACATGGCAAGGAGAACTCATGTATGGGTTGATTCAACCATGAGTACACCGTCGCATTTTGGAAGCTTTGTTAACCTGGATGTGCTCAATGACAGGAGAATCCACATCCAAACCCTTCAGAATTCTGTGTTACTCTCTGCATTTTTAAGCATATGCAGCAAGAATTCAGCCCTCTTTTGGGGCCACACACCATGTGTCCAACCCCATTGCTTAGCCTGGACACACCTGCCAACTCCACCATTATATCGACAGAAAGGAACACGCTGTTTCTTCAATGTGACATCTTTCAAATAATTGGTAGCTTTTCGGACACGAGTGTGCTTGATAGCCTGCCCTGACTTGCATGATTTTGTGGGGTTTTCTGGATCAAGAGAGTACGTCACCATTTTAAATGATTACCTAGGATGACTCAAGGAAAGAATTCCCCTTCTTTATACATGTATTTCTATATTAAACCTTGATTGATCAAAATAATCACAAAATCAAAGAAAGCAAAGAAAGCCATGGAAAAGTCATCATCTGACCATTATTCAGACATAAAAACAGACACACAAACACACACAAAATCACTGGAGGTATAGAAAAGGAAATCTGACTAAGCTTGTACTAAAACAGGCTGGTTTTGACTTGAAAATACCTTTCCCCCCTCATAGATTATATACCGAATCTCTCTTGTACACAGGGTGAAAGTTTTAGTTAGTTGAGTTCTCTTGATTCCCACAAATTGAAATGGTCTCTCCTTGACATTTATGATGTTGGAGAATTCTATATATTTTGATGATTGTAATCTCCCCTGCCAGTACTATGAATAGGAACCAAATTCTTGAATGATTTAAAACTATTATTTCTTGCTGCCCATCCATCTCTTAAATTAAGAGAAGGGAGTAAGGAACCTTAAATCTTACAGGCAACCATATGGATTCTAGGGACAAAATGAAGGTGGAAAAATTATTTTAGTTCCTTTACTTCCACTGAAATGACAACAGCCTAGTTATACCCTTTTTACATATCTGAACTAAATGACCAAGTAAAAATTATAATTCAGACTCTCAAAATATTAAAACATTTTAGATTCAAGTCTTCTAAATGAAAATGAGTCTCTTTTATTCAATAAAGTAACTAGGTTCAAATTTAAAAATTACCAAAATCTGAGTCTTTTAAAAAATAAGGACACCTACTTCACATTTTTCACATTCTTAGACAAGCTATTTCTCACACATGTGAATGTCCATCTTTTCAGATAAGTTTTAGAAAGGATAATGACAACACGTAAAGCATTCCAACCCCAACCAAAGTGGTCCAGGTGCTATACAATTATCTACAATGAAAATAATCAGTATGAAAGGACTATAATAGAAACAAAAGAAATCTTGCAAAAAGAAAGTACTTTTAGATATACAGATGGGCAATTTTTAAAAAATCACATTCAAATATATTCTACACTAAGAGATACTTAAGTGGGTAGATGAACTGGAAACACATGTCAAGGGAAAACTAGTTCCATATTTTGGAGAGTTCTAATCAAATAAAAAGTTCAAGCTAATGGAAATAAATTTAGAAAGAAGCTGAATGAAGCTTCAGGCTGACAATATATAAGACAAATCAAATTTCAAACCATTCTTTACTCAAGAGACATAAATTAATTAATTAAGAAATATTTGTATGGAGAAAAAGTACAACTTTTTAAGTCCAAAACTGGGCTATAATAGATAATAATACTTCCATTTCTGAATCTTAAAAGAGAGGGTGTGAAGAAAATTGCTTTGAAAACTTAGAGAACTAGTGGCTTAAAATTATTTTTGGAGAAAGGCAGAAAATCAGGGAGATGAACAAGTAAAAGCAGGGAGGTAAGCAAATAAGATACATTTATTCTGTGGTATTTCCTGAATGCACTTAATACTTGTTAATTTGGATACTTTCAGATTTAAGGTAGTAAATTATTCAGGTACAGTAAACCAGAAATTTTACATCAATCATGTAATGACTGTGGTTACAAATGCTCTAAAATAACTTTTCCCACAAAACAGCTAGAGAAAGAACCATCTCTTCAGCCAAACAGATTTTTCTGTTGTAATTTTTTATAAAATTTAGGACAGCAATAGAGCAAAATGGGAGGCCATAGGTAGCATTTAATGTTTCTGGCTCCATGGTGTCTTGCTCCAGGTTCCTCTCAACGTAAATTTGAAAAAGAACAACACAGGTTAGCTATGCAAAAAAAAAAAAAAAAACAGAGAACCTGTCACAATCATTCAAATCTAATAATAAAATCACACTGTAATACATGATTCAAAGGGAGCTACTATACATAATACGACTTAGAAGTGCTTTCCATAACCCTGCACCCACTCAAATTTTGGAATAGAAAAACCACCCCCACCGGGCAGCAAGCACCAGTGCAAGTATCTGCTTCTGTGACCCAAGGGCTCACATCTATAGAGAAGGTGAAATCCACAACCACCTTTCAGGGAAGATTATCCTCATGTTACAGATGAAGAAACTGACTTGCCCATGATCACGCATCTAATAAGTTATGAAACACTGGGCCCTAGGTCTCAACAATGAAAGTTACCAGGTGGCCCAATGAATAGAGCATTGGCCCTGGAATCAGGAGGACCGGAGTTCAAATCCAGCCTCAGATACTTAACACAAAGCCAGCTGTGTGACCTCGGGCAAGTCACTTAACCCCAATTGCCCTACCTTTCCCCCTCCAAAAAAAATAAAGTTGCAAAAAAGTGTGTTTTAAGACCCTAAAAGCAAGATTTAAAGTTGAGATACAACAAAGATTTCAAAACTCAATTTGACAAGAACTCATTTCATTAGTAATAATCCACCTGATTCAATTTTACATTCAATGAAAGCTATGTGTTCATACTTCTTCCTCTTTAACTGTAATAAAATAGCATACTATTTTATCTAGTACTGAAAAGATACCATAACTAAGTTCCTCAAAACTGAGTAGTTTTCTAAACAATACTGAGCTTTGTGTATCAGTTTGTAACCATACTTCAGGCAAGTTTTATTAAACTTTCTGTGGTATTATATAATACTCTTATTTTCCATCTTTTATATGCAGTAACTTTAAATGTGCTAAACAAACATTTACCCAGGAGTCATTGGTTTACTACAAATCCTCTCTCCTAACACGTTTTTGTTTTTTCTTTCTTTGCTACTACAAAAAAAGTATCGTTGTGCCAGGTCCCTTCTGTTTCTGAACACCTATATGCAGATTTAGCTCAAGTTCAAGGAGAGTGGATAAAAACCTAAATTGACTTTCTTCCTTGATGGGTGCTCTATGAAATATCTCTGGGTATTTTGGTTTAAGCGGAGAAGATTGAAACTAATCATCAAGATGAAGCCTCAAGATCATCAGCGAGTTTCCAAATATCCATGCTGCTCCCTAATCCCAAAATATAAGTTGGCTATTGATTGATATTTCTGACTCACAAACCTAACTTATTTTCTACTCTCACCAAGAATTTAAATTAAGTTTAATATACAGAACTCAAATGTAACACAAAGAAGTTGTGCGTATATATATATAGACTGATTACTGAGTCAAATCATACCCTAGGAGAACTAATATCATAGTACCCTAGCTTATGACAAGTTATCAGTCATGATAACTTGTTATCATGAAAATTACTGAGCTGTCATTCTAGAAAACAATTTGGAAAAATGCTAAGAAAAAGAAGACAGAGTAAAAAAGATCTCATTGCTAGGTATATATCCCAAGGAGGTCAAAGAACACAGAGACACCTTTCACCCACACCCACCACCCCAACCAATACACACAACTGCACTTTTTGTAGTGGCAAAGGGAAAAAATACAGGTAAATTAGATGCTCACTGATTGAGGAAGGGATAAAGAAATTCTGATACATGAATGTAATAGAATATTAATATGAAATGATGAATACCAATACTGAGAAACATGAGAAAATTCAAACTGATTCAAAGTGAACCAAAACCAGAAAAATAATACACAAACACAATGCCTAAAAAATGTGAATGGAAAGAGAAACAAAACACAGAACACTACACAAAGTACCATCCTCGTTCCTTTTTTGCATAGAAAGGGAGTTGCATATGTCAGCCTCAGGTCAGGTAATGTGTTAGTTTGTTTTGCCAGACTGTTTTTCTTCCTTTTCTTTTTTTCTTGTTACAGGGGATGGCTCTGGGGGTACAGGAGGATAGAAAGATAAAACTGATTTATTATGCACTATGCTAAGGATATATTGGGAAAAGGGAAAGGGTTGCCAAGCTGGATAAGAAAATATAAATTATTGTTGTTACTACTCTTACTCTGTCTGGCCTTAAAATATAGAACCAGAAAATTACAGGGAGACAGTTCAATTCTCACAATTCAATGTAGGAGTTCCATCCAAAAATGGGCCAATCTGCTCCAGGATATAGCAAGTTTCCCATACACTGAAGTCTTCTTTGTGCTTGATGAGCACTTGTCAAAGATGTTGGTGATAACATTTGGATTCAAACACTTGGAAACAAGTAAATGAAGGGAGTGAACTTTGATGGCCTCAAAAGTGCCTTCCAGCTATCTAAAAAACTGGATCCTTAGTGATTCCCCCACCCCCACTCCCAGTCCCAGTCCCCACACACATACTTATAGTATGAATAGGTGGCTTGGTGGATAGTGTTGGACTTAAGAGTCAGGAAGACCCAAGTTCAAATACTGATTCAAGTCAATTAACACCTATGTGACCCTGGGCAAGTCACAGCTTAGGTGTCCATCAAAGCATTCACTCCAAGTCCTTGGCAAAATATCATACATAGAGTTCTGTTGCTTTTTCCCTTCTAAGTTCTAAACTCATCTAACAGTATTCTTGTCCCATTTATATCCTCAACATTTTTCAATACAGAAACTCAGGGAGTTTTCATGTTTGCTAAAATCTAGATATACCAGTAAAATTAATCTTGCATGACTTGGTTCTTAATAAACTGACCTTGCCTTTATGTGATCAAAGCTTCCTTTTTTTTAAAGTACTCACAGGTTATTTAATAATCTGTTCAAGATTTTACTAGGAACCGATGTCAATCTCACAAGGCAAGTCTGAAGCATTAACTTTCCCACCCCTAGTCCTGTGATTCTTCTGCTCTTCATCCTAAATTCTCAAAGATCACCATCTGGTAACTTATTAACATTTATCAGCTTTCGTTTTCTCATCTGTAAAATGGGAATTAAGACTCTGAAACACCTCACAAGACTATTCTGAGGAGCAAGGAAGATGATGTTATGTAAATATTTTTGCTAATCTTGAAGCATTATATAAATGAGTAGTAGTAATTTTCTCAATTTATTTCAATAAATTAGGATGTAGTTCTTCCATAGTTACTTGAATTCACTGAAAGAAACAGCCAGGTCCAAGGATAAAGAGAGAGAAAAGAAAAACAAACTCAGCAGTTCTGAGTTCCCCTTTATCATCTTTCTATAGGTGCAAAACAACAATCCTTATTCCTACCGACTTCCTCTTCCCTAACATATAGCACTTTTTAAAATGTTTGTTTTTTATTTTTACATCATCTACAAGTCCCGATGTAACTCTACACACACACACACACACACACACACACACACACACACACACACACACACACACACACACACAGCTATCATCTATATTAACATATTAAAAAAGTCTGACATTAGTTACAATGTTCTGTACCCATACCCTCTCCCCTCCTGCAAAGAATGTCATTTTTCATATCTCTTCTTCGAAGTCAAAACTGGTCAGTAAAATTCTCATAGTCTTCAGTTTTTCTATTAATGTTGTATTTGTTTTATTTTCCTGGTTCCTTTTACTCTTAAGTTTTTCTACATTTTCCTATATTCCACATATGCGTAATTTCTGACATCCAAGTGATGACAGTCTATTACAACCGTGTACCACATTCTCAAGCATTTTTATCTTTTCAAGATTTCAGATAATGTTGACATTAAGGCTTGTTTACAATCCTTGCATGACCCTGTCACTTCTGAATTTCTTGGCTACCTTTCCTCCCATTATCTTATATATACCATTAAAATTTTAGGTCAGTAATGAGCTCCCTGTACAGTCATAGCAACCTCCTTTTTCCTTTGTCAAAAATTATTTCCTACCAAGTCAACAGAATTTTTCCCTCAAATGTTTCCCATCCATTTTGATCCAACTGCCCTCTTAGGAACCCTATCCTTCCATTCTTTCAGAACTTGAAATCTAAAGTCTATGCTCAATATTACCCTCTATAGTCCACATGGTCACTGCCTCCCAAGGTTTGGTCATTTCCACTTAACCAACCAGTCGTTCTGAGTGCCCAGAATGAAGTCCAGAATAGTAACTTATGACTTCCCACACAAGCTTGTAACAGATGAAATTATCATTAAGTCAAGAAATTACTCTTTCAGGTGAGAAAGGTCTATGTAAAAAAAGTTCCCAATGTACAATCTAGTCTGGAATGACCACTTTTTAATTAAACCATGCTAGCCTTTAGTGAACATTATTTGAATTTCTAAATGCTGTCATTAAGAGTCTTCTGTGACCAGAAACCAAATGCTATTCTCCAATGTATCTACTAAAACCAGTCACTCAGTAAGGAGCCAAGGTTCATGCTTTACAAAATAAACATGAAAATGGATGTAATCTGATCAATTTACTGTCTTATCTTCTTACTAGCTAAATCTAACCAGCAGACATCAAATTAATGAAAGATCAATTCAAAGAGAAAGAGAAAGCATAAAGGTTCCTTTTTAATAGTCTCTTCCTTAAATTCTGGGTCAATGACATTTATGGTAAAAAGTAAAAATTCACAAGTAAAAGTACATGAGTTGAAAGTATGGCTTAAAACTTATTCTCAGTATTTAACTACTTTGAGTATTTTATGCTTATTCACTTTGTATCCATGATCTTATATACAAAGGTCTTCCCCATCAGAATATAAGTTCCTTCAATGGAATTGTTTCATCTTTTGTATTCTCAGCACCTCGAACATAGTAGACACTTAATAAATTGCTTGGTTGACCTAGATGTTCAAGAGAATTCTAAAAAATAAGAATTTATTTTATTATATTTACAATTTATTTATATTTATTTTTCTGAAGAGGTTAAATGGACATATTAAAGGTTAAAAAACAAAATTTCATTTTGCTTATCATTCATTATGAGTCTGGGTATATATCTGAAACAGTGGGGAAACCAGAAATGAAATTTTTTTCCACCAACAGAAAATAAATCATGTGAAATATAATCTTCCAAAGATACTAGAAACTTTTAAGAATATAGTGAACTGGGGCAGCTAGATGGCTCAGTGGATAGAGCACCAGGCCTGGAATCTGAAGGAGCTGACCAGTTAAACATATGACACTTGGCATATGACACTTAACTAGCTGTGTGACCCTGGTCAAGTTAATTAACCCTGAGTGCCTCTCCAAAAATTAAAAAAAAAAAAATGTTAATGAACTAAACTTTTTAAAAAGAGTATTAAACAGTTGATACTAATTACAAAGTACATAAACTAATCTCTTCCTTCTAATTGCATATGAATCTCTGCTGCCTAGATAAATGAGAAGAGGCCTACCAGTAGTCAGCAAGCATTTATTAAGCAGCTATTCCGCTTCAGGCACTGTGCTGAGCTGGGGATATGAAGAAAGGCAACAACAACCCCTGTCCCTCTAAAGAGCCCACAATCTAATGGAAGAGACAACATACAACTATGTACAAACAAGATATAGACAGGAGAAATTTGTGTCATTTGTTCCTGAGTTTTACACTTATACACACAATTTTTTAGATTTTCTATATATATTCCTAAGAAAATGAAAAACAAATATAAAATCCTTGTCCAGTAACTGACTGACAGTCTACTAAAGGAAGAGTCCTATTAATATTGACAGTGAAATGAAAAAATATCCCAAATTACGAATACTTAAGGAAATGATCATTAAGCCACAATGGACACATTAATGCACTGTTGGGGAAACATTGATAATAATTGATACAGACATTCTGGAAAAAAATTTGGAAATATGCTCTATGTAATTAAACTGTCCCTGTTCTTTGACCTAGTAATGCCAATACTACTTCAAGGAAATCAAAGAAAAGAATAATCCATATAAACCAACATATTTAGAACTTATTGTAATGACAAGGAGCCAGAGAATAAGAGGTTACCCCATCTGAACATAATGGAACACTGCTATGCCATAAGGAATAATGAAAAGGCACAGTGTAAAGCACTAGCCACTGGGTTCCATGCCCTGGAGGACCCTGGGCATGTCACTTGACCCCAATTGCCCCCGACGTTCCCCAGAAAAAGGAATAATGAAAAGAATTGCTTTAGAGTAAACATAGGGAGACTTGTATGAATTGATGCAAAGTGAAAATAACTAAGAAAAAATAATTTATACAACAATTACATTGTAAAAAGAAACAATTTTGGAAAACCAAGAACTCTGATTAATGCAGTGATCATCGCATTTCAATGATCAACTCATTTCAGAGGACTAAGGGAGAATGTTCCTAGTGATCAATTCAAGATGCAGAAGGAGATAGACATTTCTGGACATGGTTGTTAATACAGGAACTTATTTTGTCTGATTATGCATATTTGTTACAGGGTTAGGTGGGAAGGAGAGCAAGTAAATATTTTTAAATTAAAGGACAGGATAGCTCCCAAGTCCTTCTAAAAGAAAAGCAAAAGAAAAAGTATTACTTCCTGGGACATTGGATCACCTTGTACAGTAGTACTTATGATTAAACATGTACAGAGAATCACCACGAAGACACTGTAGTTTATGTGCCAAAATCTTTTTCTGTGCCATCTGCTGGCCTTCACATATTGCAGCTTCTACCAAAATTCCCATTTCATTTCTTATGCTGACCCACAATATATTGATGGGAAAAAGTCGAGATGTGGAAGGGATTAACTATGTTACTTAATCCAGTTAACTGTTGATCTATGTCCCCAGAGAACATAATAAATGACCAATAGCTATTAACATTCATGACTGGTTCTTTTGTTATACATATTTTTATGCCAACATGCATTATAGATAAGATAAAAACTGGAACACTTCGAGAGACAACAAAACAATAGTTTCCTAATTATGAAAAAGCATGCAAGAAATCTGTTGGGCAAACAGAAAAAAATCAAATGATAGCAACTGTCTTCAATTTGGATATACTTCCATTAATCTTGATGTACAATGCGCCTTACTCAAAGACTGACATTCAAAATCTATATCATTACAAGGACATTTCCCAAAAAGAGAACAAGTGGTTCTCAAAAGCTCAAATGATCAATAACCATCTTCAAAAGTGCTCAATGTCTAATAAAACTGCAAATGAACAGAGATTTTTTGATACCTATCCAATTAAGGAGTGAAAAATTCAAATTTGGCTGAAGTGGAGGGATGATAAAACTTTGAAAAACAATTTGGCCACACGTACAAAAATATTTATTGTAGTTTTCTGTAGTGACAAAAGAGTAAAGCAACAGAACGTGAATGTGCCCTTAGGTGAAAGGGGACTGCATGTCAGTGGAGAAAGGGGACTAGCACATTGTTTAAGGACAATGTAGTGACTGGGTACAGAAATGACTGAAGAAGGAACGTTAAGGGGCCACTTGGGGGCCTGAGCTGAACCTAGAGGAAGGTCGGAGAGAAGCCAGACATGGCCACCAACAGACAGGAGAGGACAGACAAAAGGTAGGAGCTAGGTTCACACACACAGTACCCCAATATAGATGAATGAGACTTGGGGGGGCAGATGGTATCAAAAGAGGTGGCAGTCTCCCCACAGTCCATTCTTCTGCTTTCACATGGAAGGTGGTTTTGGTGGGAAAGGTGGGAGGACCAGAAAACTGTTTCTTTAGAATACCAGATTTCTTTCAGAATACTTTATAAAGTCAAATCTGTGTAATGCAAGCTTATGTAAAGCAAGAACTGTACATATATGCACACAATGAAGTACTATTGTGCAGTAATAAATGATGAACAGGGATGGTTTCAAAGAAACCTGGGAAGACTTGTATGAATTGATGCAGAAAGAGAGCAGAACCAGAATGATGTGACCTCAAGTATAGCCCTTCAACTGCATCCAAACTTCACAGAACAAAAACCCTTAATAAAAGAATTTACTGTATAAAACTTGGGACCCAGTCAAAAGGCTGCACCCAAGGAGGTTGCATTTGTCCTCAAAGACACAGGTTCCCCACCCCTGATTTATATAATAATTGCAATGCTATAGAGACAAGGAACTTTTAGAGACTTATTTAGTATGTTTTACATGATTTGACATGTGTCACTGATACACTGTTTGCCTTCTCAATCAGTGGGAGAAGGAAAGATATAAATTTGGAACTCAAAAATTTTTAGAAATGAATGCTAAAAAAGAAAAAAAAAGGCTGAGGAACTATAAACAACATATCAAACATAATTCCATAGAACTCAAGATGAAACGTGTCTACCTCTTAACAGAGAGGTGATACCCTTTTATTTTTTGACAGAACTAAAGTAAGAATTTCTTTTGCTTGATCATGTGTTAACAGGGGTTTTCCTTGCTTTTCTCAGCTGTGGAAGGTAGGAGGAACAAAACAAAATCTAAAATTAAAATAACATTTAGGGTTTTTTTTTGGTTTGTATTTTTTTTTTTTGGAAAAAAAATCAAATAATTTGGAATAATTTAAGAAAAGATCTCTTTTTAACCCAAAGATACTAGTATTTGGTTCATAAGCCAAATAGGCTGCTAACAAGAAAGAGATTATCAGAGCAAAGATTAGCAAACTATTTCCATAAGGTGCCAGTTAGTAAATATTTTGGTCTTTGAAGGTCAACTGAGGACCTGGGGTAGCTAGGTGGCACTAGTCCTGGAGTAAGGAAGGACCTGAGTTCAAATCCAGCCCCAGACACTTGCCACTTACTAGCTATGTGACCCTAGGCAAGTCACTTAACCCTGAATGCCTGGCAAAATTTAGGACGTTATATAAATACTACTTAGAATAGGAGAGAAAGAAACTTACACAAAATCTTTGACGAAATTCAAAATATGATAACGAATAACAATGGAGTTTATATTTTTGTAATACCAATTACATAAAGAACAAAATTCTTTTTTGGGGGGATAGATAACATTTCACTTAACTGAGATACAAAATAAGTGTTCCTTATCAAAACTGATTGCAAATTTTCATGTTAATGCTGATGAGATTTTGTGTACTTCATCTTTGAAAAAATGTCTTTTCACATAAATAGGTACTACCACATATTGGTATCAATCCATGAGCACATGATTTTAATTGAGCAAATTCATCACTTGAAAGGCATTTGTAGAATTCTATTAGATTCTTCTCTTAATAGGTGCCTTTTATCCTGTCATTACATTGCAGATTAATCACTTCTAATTGAATATTAAGTGGATGTTCCTCAATTGCACAGCTAAATTAATTTTGAAATACGGATGTTTCTTTTGCCCTTGCATCAAGGTCTAGAAAACGGCTGGAACTGTAGTTGGAGTTAGAAAAAGTACCCATTGTAAATCTGTGTAAGAATGAAGATCTTGTGCCTTTAACATTTGATAGATCAGGAAGAATGTAAAAAGCAGCTTGGTGATTCCAACAATGTTAGTGGTCACAGAACTGATTTTACCTAAGTTTTAAGCTTCACATGTTAGCACTATTTTTCCTGGTAATTTTAGGTTGAATTCATTTTTTCTTAAAGTTTGCAGCAACAGCTAAATCCCAAAGCTATTCACTGGTTGATGGAGGTTGTTCTTCCTGTTCAGAAAAACTTCTGTCTCAATCCAGAGCTCAAAAAATGGCAAAATTTCTTTTCCCTTTTCTTTTCCTATGTAGGTATAATGGGTATTGCAATTAAAAATAGAATAAAATGGCACATGGTAATAGAAATGCTGTCCAGTTACAACTTTATCACAGCTGACAAGTTCGGCAAACTCAGTGTCAAGACACTCCCCTTCTCCCCTGCCCCTACCCCACAAAGCAAAGACCTGGTGGATAGCTATCACCATTCGTTTTCCCTGATGCCAAGCTTATATTTGCCTTTTCCAGTGTCAACCCATTGCTTCTAGTTCTACCCTCTCTGGGGCCAAGCAGAACAGTACTCTCTGCTGAGAGACAGCCTTTCAAATTTCAGGTGGCCTGAAGCTAAAAATACATACATACATACATATATATATATATATATATATATATATATATGTAAAGGATGTTTGTTTTCCTCTACATTTTTTTCAGGTTGACCAAAATCCTTTGGGCTGCAGGTTGTGCAGGCCTGAATTAGAGGGACAGTAGATTAATGGAGGGATTAGTCTTAAGCAAAACTAAGCAGAATGTACAAAAATATTTATAACTCTTTTTAAAGGAGATAGTTTCAGAGAAAGCTAGACTTCTATAAAGCAACAAAGAGTAGTAAAGCAAACAGAACCAAGAGATTACATAATGACAGCAATATGGTATAAAATTTTGAAAGAATTAAGGACTTATAGGCATAATGAACAATTATCATTCCAGAAGACTCCTACTGAAACAGGGGTTTAAGAGTATGAAGTCAAACTTTTTTGGGGGTGGGGGCTGAAGGAAGTCCATAGCCAATATTGTTTTGCTTGACTACATATTTATAAAAGGGTTGTTTTTCTTTCATTCTCAATTGGGGGAGGGAGATGTCTAAAGTGGGACATAAAGGTGGATTTTTGCCGATTGAAAAAAATATATCTAATTTTTAAAAATGCATAAGAGCTGAAAGGGATAGTAGAGACATCTCGTCAAACCAAAACCTGATCTTTCAACATCCCCCAAAAGTGGATATCAGTCTCCATAAGACTTCCAAAGAGAGGAAGGGGAACTCACTGAGATACCTTCTGACATCATTCCACTCCAGGCATTGTTCTGATTCTTTTATTTTAATTGTAGTATTAAATATTCTTATAGAGAACTGCGTAAGCATTTTCTTGGTTAATCCCAACACTTATTTAAGAAAGCACTTCAAATCCATCTGATCCAAACCAATTAGGCAGTTACCAAATATACTGCTCCACTTTAAAAAAAAAAAACAACTTGCAATCAAATGGTGGCATTATAAGCAAAATAAATCACCTAGTGTCTATATTTCTATTTTTTATTAACTTTCAAGTTATAGATCATCTGATTATAGGAATAATTCAGGAGTATAGTTGACCAAACAGCATTTAATATCCTAGGCCCTGAGTTGTTAAACAATGGGTTTCTTCCTTAGATTGGTTAACAACATGAGTAGAAAAACAAGAACCTGAAGAATCTAAATGTGAAACATTTTGGCACCTTTATGTTTAATCAAAAATGTCTTGTTTGTTTTTATTATATTCTAACGGAGAGACTACACTGAATTCATTCTAAACATTGTTGTAAAACTATGGGGGCAAAATGTAAATTCAAGGAGGTAAAGACTATCACTAACATTTGAAAACAGCAAAGCATTTTACATTACCTCAACTTCCCAAAATGTCAGAGAGGCAAGGATTATCATCATTGCCACTTTATAGAAGAGCACACTGAGACAAAGGTTGTCATTCCACCTAGCTCTACTTTTTATGAGAAAAGGTATGGCCTTGGTACCCACCCAGCACTAACTAATCAAGATGGGGCGAGGGGGGTGGCTGGGAGCCCCCCCCCCCCCAGGTCAAAAGTATTTTCATCATACTCTTCTTGTTGCTTTTTGGTCATGTTTTCAGTCCGATCAGACTCTTGCGGACCCCATTTGAGGTTTTCTTGGTAGACATATTGGAGTGGTTTGCCATTTCCTTCTCCAGCTTTTACAGATGAGAAAACTGAGGCAACAAGGTTTTAAAGCGACTTGCCTGCGTTCCCACAGCACAGTGTTTTGAGGCTGCGTTTGAACTCAGAATTTCCTGAATCCAGGCCTGGCCCTCCATCCACTGGGTCACACAGCTGCCCAACATCACACTACTATTTTTGATTTCTAATGATAAACATCAATAATCCACATACAAAAAAATCTTTAGGGTAGGTCCTCAAATCATTTTTTAAAATATAAAGGGGTCTTGAGACAAAAAGCTGAAGTACTGCTATAAAAATAAATTTTAAATCACAGTAGATCATCTAATCCAATATTTAAGTATTCATCCTTGCCTCTGCTTGGACACTTTAAATGATGGGGGAAAAAAATCACTTATGTTGAGTTGAACTAATGCTACTTTTGCACATATTTAGGGCCAAAATGTGGTCCTCTCTAACTTCAATCCATTAAAACAGTCACTAGGGTTCAGTAAAATAACAAACATAACAGACTCTAAACCATTATAACTTCCCATAAATTTGAAAAAAAAAATTAGTTATATACCCTTAGCATGATTCAACACCTACAAACTGAAATATTTCATCTTTTATCACAAGTTGTGTAAGACATAATTTTAAATGCAAAACAAGACATGGAAAAATACCTTTCATATTTAAATAATAATTCTAATTTGGTACTAGAAGATAATAAAATTACTATTAAAATAAAGCTATTTGTTTTATATCTTACAGAATGCAAGTATCAAGTTGTTAAAATGATTCTTTTCATTGCCAAAGTCTGAAGTTATATGTACACTAAACTATTTACCAAAAGTTAACACTGCCATATTAAGTTAACACTTGCCATATTCACCTGAAATAGGCAATCTCATTCAAATAATAATCTCCAACTCTAAATATCATTTGTTTATAACGTGAAAATAGCAGTATGAATTTGTCAAGTTTATTTCAAGTATTAATATATAAAATTAGCATGCTAACCAGACTTAAGTGGGGGATATGGCTTCTCTGCAGGAAAATAAATTTATCTCAGTGAGTCCAAACAAGTTCAAAGTAAACAAGGAAGAGTCTAGATTTTCTTGTTTGCTTAATTGTTTGGGGGCTTTTTTTTTCTTTGCTTATTTTAAATAGAAGGCTCAGCATTGCCTGATTTTATGATGTATGCTAAGAATATAAGTACTTAGCAGACCCTAGAGTGAAAACATACCAGCAAAAAAAAAGGGGGGGAGTGCCAGCCCCTCCCACCCCAGGATATACAAAGTTTTGTTGTTGTTTTTAATTTCCCAAGAAAAATACAACCAGTCATTTTCCCACAATTTCTTTTTTTTTATAATCCTGGGTAGAAATGTTATAACCAAGCCACATGAAACCAAAAAGACCAAATGAAATGCTAAAAGAACCAGACTGCACATACAACCAAACATTCATCAAGACAAGAGTCAATGTTGGAAAGGTTATAGAAAGACAAGCAGAGCTGTAAAATGGCCCAATCATCCCGGAAAGCAGCTTCAATTTATGTTCAGAAAGCGACTAGGATAAGCTAGCGAATCCTATCTCCCCAGGATGTATCACAGTGCTTAGCACAGAGGAAGCATTTTTTAAAAACTAGTTGAGGGGCGGCTAGGTGGCGCAGTGAGTAGAGAGTCGGCCCTGGAGTCAGAAGGACCTGAGTTCGAATCCAGCCTCAGACACTTAATGCACACACAAACAAAAACCTAGCCGTGTGACCTTGGGCAAGTTACTTAACCCCAATTGCTCCAAAAGCCAAAAAAAAAAAAGAAAAAAAACTAGTTGATTGTTGTTCGGTTGTGCTGACCCATTTGGGTCAAAGATACTGTAGGGGTTTGCCATTTCCTTCTCCAGCTCATTTTTACAGATGAGGAAACTGAGACAAACAGGGTTAAGTGACCTGCTCTCGACACGCAGCTAGTAAATGTCTAAAAGCAGATTTGAATTCAGGTCTTTCTAACTCCAGGCCAGGTGCTCTAACCACTGGTACCATCTAGGTGCCATACAATAATTTACTACAGTACTATGAGAAATTATGAAATGATTAATTCAAAAAAACATAGGAAGACATGAACTTATTTACTTATTATATTACTCATACTTATATAACTTATTTCACAAAAATAAAATAAGCAGCTATAAGAAGACAACACAGACAATGACTACAACAGTGCAAATGGGAAGACACAAATCAAAACAATGCAAAGATATTGGGATGAAGCTGGCTCTTTTATAGGAGATCTTAGTACCACAAGAGTAGATAAACTGGCTCAAGTCCAGAGCTGAGGACAGCAAAGAATCCTTCACAGTTCAGGGCGTGAGCCAGGACCAAGACCAGGATCAGGATCAAGTGCTGGGTATTATTAGGGCAGTAGATACAACAGGGTACTGGATGTTGCAGAACATCCAGAAACTTATGATAAAATCACTGCACAACCTCTTCTTTCTATTTCATAACATTTTTATCTAGATCTTTATGGAAGTCATGGCCTCCAGTCATTCCTCCTCCTTTCTCAAGTTCAGCACCATGAGCTCAGAGTATTCCTCTCTACCTTAAGCATTCTGCCCTCTTGGGAAACTCATCATTCATGTTGTCTTTTTCAATATTCTGGCCTCCCAGGTCTTCAACACATCTCAACTCCCTCAACTCCCATGGCCTACCTAACTCTTCATTAACCACCAAACAGGAGGGGGTGAAATTCATACCTTAGAAGACATCACCCAAAATTGATCCCTTGATTTCTATACTCCTGTCATTTCTGTGTCCTTAATCTCTCCGTAGCTCAATAATGCTGATTACCCTCCTTCTAAATACTCAAACATCCTTAAATTATATGACATTACATTGATCCTTCCTTGTTCTGCTTCAATGGAACATCACCTATCTAGTTATCCAAGTCTCCTCTCCTTCCTAGGCTACCTTCTCTTCTCTGTTCTTCATTTTCATGCATTCAATTATCAGTTCTATGTAAATTAAAACTCCTAAATCTATAAAGCAGTGCCTGTTGTAGCAGAAAGAACATTAGTAAGTTAGAGATCTGGATTCAAAACTTAACAGCCTGAGTTTTCTCATCTTTAAAATGGACTTAGTACTACCTGTAAGTACTTCCTTCAGAAGGTTATTTTGAGGATCAAAGATGTATTAAAGTTCTTTATAAACTTTAAAGCATTATATAAATATCAGTGAATGTAATCTAGTTCTAATCTCTCCTACATTTACCCAATTCCATGTAGCCAGGTGGACATCTCCATTCAAACTGAACTCACTATGTCCGATACTGGATTCATTTTCCTTTCGGAATCTCTCTCTCCAAATTTACCTACTTCTGTCACCCAAGTTCAAAATCTCTTCCATCCAAAATACTTGAAAACTTGAATGTTTGCTGCTCTAATGCATAATGCAGGTTCATAAAGGCCTCCAAATTGGATATCCCTTCTTCCAGCTCCTCCCCACTTCAATACATCCTTCACATATCCTCAAGAAGTCTGAAATACATATTGCTGTGTATTTGACTTCTTAAGTCCTCTTTCATAATTCATGCTTTTCATCACAGATGTACTATGGAGCTGACAGAGCTTCAGGTTCAAATGCCTCCTTTGCCATACTGGCTATGTGGTCTCAGGCAAGTCACCCCATTGCTCCATGTCCCCAAGTAATTCTCTAAAATAAGATCTAAACCAACCAAGGCAGAACAAGCAGCAGATCTCCTATGCCATTTTCCAGTTTCCTATAATATCCAGAGCATAATGCAACAAATCCACGAGGCCTAGAAATAAAACTTTGGATTGTTCCCAAGACTCAGTTTGCTGAAGAGGCTCTTGTTAGAAAAACAAAAATTTAAAAGCCTCTCTTTGCAGCTAATTTTGTAAGCACCAAGGGCTTTCCCAGGTCTGTGTAGGTCTCCACAACAGAAGGAAAGGGGGCCACAGCTCCTATGCAAAGCACTCAGGCTTCATCCTCCACCCCTACCTCCTAGCCCCCATCCAAAAATACACGCAGACACAAGATTTACAAAGAAACAGAACATTCTTCTCCCCACCTCAAGTTTCCTAACCGGCACAGAATTTCATGTACCAGAAACTTAAATTCATAAGCAAAGCATTTTCAACTACAGAATATTCCTCTACTTGACATTATTAAATAGTTGAACTGAATAAATGACTACAGTTAGCCCTTCCACATTGCTATCTTCCCCATCTCAGTTTCAATATATCTCGGATCCACCTAAGAAATTAAATGGGGGCGGCTAGGTGGCGCAGTGAATAGAGCGCCGGCCCTGGAGTCAGAAGGACCTGAGTTCGGAGCCGGCCTCAGACACTTAATCCGCACAAACAAAAACCTAGCTGTGTGACCTTGGGCAAGTTATAACCCCAATTGCCCTAAAGGGGCGGCTAGGTGGCGCAGTGAGTAAGAGCGTCGGCCTCGGAGTTGGGATGACCCGAGATCAGATCCGGCCTCAGAAAATGAGCACCCACGCATAAATAATGACTAGCCGTGTAACCTTGAGCAAGTTACTTAACCCCAATTGCTTTAAAAAATAAAGAAATTAAATGGGGAGTTTTGCAGAAGCCGCAGATAACACAAGAGCCTATAACCAAATACTTAATCCAAATTTTACAATAAGGTATTGTAAACACCCCATAAAAGAAAAACAAATTCAGATTTCGACGGTACAGATATTTTAGGAGGATTTTTCAAATAGAGCCCCCAACATCTTTGATGTAGAAGAGAAGGGAAACAGGTCCTGTCCTAAAAGAGCTTGCATTCTACTGGAGAGATACTTAACGTGCAAATTAAGTAAACGAGGTAATTTGAAGAGGAAAAACCAGGTTTAATAATGCTTCAGAATCAAATCAAATAATGCTTTAGAAAAGAATCTATAGTCCACAGAGAACAGAAAGTCTGAACTGTGTAGTCTGGAGAGATCCTATAAGGTTTTTTTTTCTTAAATCATACTATATTTGGCTAATTTTCTTTCAGGTGAAATAAAATATTCATCCCTATATGATAGAAACATCAAATTAATCAATAGTTTCAAAGGCCCCGAAATTTATTTCTTCTCATTAAAAACCCAACGTATTTCCTTGACAACACTACAACTTACATTTAGAGATGACCAAATCTAATAAACTATGATCTGCCAAAGATCTTCAAGCAGAGACCAGAAGCTCACTTTTTGAGGATGTTACAATAAGGATTCTTTTCATGTACAGATTGGATTAGATGGCTACTGAGATCCCTATAACTCAAATTCTGTGAATCTATGACAGGGATAAACTTTAGACTTCAACAAATGAGGTGAAAATGGTAAAATACACATTTTTCCCCCAAAAGTATGCATTACTTTAAATATATCTCCACTGAAGTCCTACTCTGATATCTCATTATGGCATGAAGCTAAGGTAACATTTGTGAAGTCCAGTCCAGAGAACACAAAACTCTTGACCAGTCCTACCAAATATAAAGCAACTTGTCCTGGGGAACAGCCTAGATAAGTATTCAGTCTTACCACTAGGTTGATTGGTGGCGGAATGATGACTTTTTTTGGCCCTTTTTGTGGACATTCAAAAGACCATGTACCAAGATGTACCAGAATTTTAGGTCTGTGCAGGTGGAGAAAGTTTATTTTCTTCAAAGCTTAACTAAGACTGATCAAACCACAGATCCTTTAAGTATTATTGGCTTTTGAGTTCCGTTTTGGACAGTGGTGGTGGATTTTTGTCAACCTAGTCAAATTCTCCACCCATGTGGCTAAATATTTGTGAAAAAAAATTAGACAGTAATCCCACATGGCGTAAATTCATCATATTGTCAATGAAGAAAAGATTACTCTGATTTATCTCATAAATTCTGAAAATTTGTCACCATACATGTTTGAAGTTAACAATAAATTTACCTCAGGTTAGTAAACAACATATACAATCAGGCATAATTACCAAAGGTTAAAATGACCAATGTGACATAAATTTGTAACATACTTCTAACTGAAGATGTAGGAAAAGAAACATCTTTAATAGTTTATTGAAGAACTAGGCTTTAAACACTAACTGTTCCCATGGGCTTTAATTTAAAATCTTCTATATGGAGAAAAGATTTTCTATTATATGTAAATCTGCTTAATTTATAAGGAAAAAGCAGTCAAGTGGCCTATCAACAAACTTGCCTTTTTTTTTAAGCCCCCCAACTTACTAAAATTCCATTATCTACAAAACCAACTGGTTTATATCTTTCACAGGAATGTGTGTGTATATGTATACGTACACTCTCACATATAATTCATTCCTATTTGGTGGCAACATATATGTGTGTGTACACAAAACAAACATGAAATCGTGTAAAGCTCCTGAAAAACAAAACGACATTGTAATTTGTTTGAAACTGTATGAAGATATTTAAATTCTAACTTCTATATTCTGATTTTCTTAGGATGGTTCCAAGCTGTTTTTAAATGAAATGCCAAAAAGGTAGATCTAAGCTACTGATCCAGAAAAAAGGAGCACCCAAGAAAGTAAAGAGATTATTTGTGATTTTTTTTAAATTTCCTGTCCTTATAATATTGTGCTGTCCTGGCTTCCACAGAAATAGAAGATTTTTTTAAACTAAGTTTAGAATAAGTTAAAAGTTTTCATTGTTCATATTTTGAGGTCCAAAGAAATCTATGGGTTACAACAGCAATACTTTTATGAGTACTTGCCTTAGTTCAACTTTCTAAGACCATTTAAATGACAAGGATAGAATGTCACAACACTAAAGTTAAAAACTGAAACAGCAATATTACCATAAAAGCTTATAATGTGTTAATTACTCAAAAAAGCCTTCAGACTGAAGGTTTTTATGTGAACAGTCTAGGTTCAAGAGCCTGCTTCTTTATAAAAAGAATAGCACTGAGTGATACCTGTCACAGCATTTCTATCCACCTTCTCAATAGGAAGATAACACTGGCATCCATGAAAGGAGATTAGAACAAACTCAATACTATTCAGTTCACAATTATTCACAAAACTAGATAACATCAACTTATTAGAATCAGGATAGTTTATTAACCAAAAAGACTAAATACATGAGCTGGGAGGTGGGGGGAAAGCATTGTTATATTTTTTCAAATAGTATTTACCTTGTATCTGGTAAAGTAAACTAGGAAACATGGGTTATCCCAAAAGTCTTCCTACAATTTTAAGCTATCAAAGACGCACAATAGCTTAAAAGTACAGTAAAGCTGGACTGACACTGAGGAAAGCCATAAATCAATGCCCTTTTCTTTTGCCCCCAAAATCCCAATCAGAGCATACATATATGGTAGTATTATGAGCAGAAACCAGGTCCAACAAATTAAAAAAGAAAAGGTTCTAGGTGACTGATGCCTGTTAAGTTTTTCCTTACTTTCCCATCCTTAGGTTACCTGCCAGGCTATGATCCTTCCCCTTACAAATATATCTTTCCTACTCTTTGATCCCCTTTTTCATTCTTAGTGCTCTTAATTTTTTTTAAAAAAAGGTTAATTCAAACTTCAGGTCAAATCACCTGTCTCATTCCATGGTAGAAAGTGGATGGCAGGTAAACAGAATATATCATTTAAAAATTTGTAAAGACTGACCCAACCCCATTTGTGGAAATCAATTCTGCATGGCCAGAGACAGTATTCCTTCAAGAGTATCTTTCTAATTTTCAAGTCAAAATAATGAATGTATCCTTATTCTCTCCAAAAGATATCTTAACTATAGCATCCAACTTTCCTAGTTTCACTAACTACACTGGGAGTTACTTCAGAACAGGGACTGGCTTTTTTGCCTTTGTATCCCCAGTGCTTAACAGTGCCTGGTGTATAGTAGGAGCTTAATAAATTCTAAAGTGTTTTGAGTCAAGTGTCTATCTGTAAAATGCAGCAGAGCAGAATAAAATCCAATCAATTTCTATATGGTCAGTAGGGCAGAAAAACCTACTTAGCTAACAAAAAAAAAAACATCCTGAGGATTTTAAATGGAATATTCTATACATCCCATGTAGAATGATTTAAGCAACATCAAGAAACACAGGAAAAATAGTACATCAATATCAATTGTGATGATGAATATATATTAGAAGGTTCCATGCTCATATATCACCATACAAGATTCCCAAAAATAACAAGGTATAAAGGTAGAATACAACTAACTACCCTTACTATCACAAAGAAAATAAGTATTAAAACACTGCACTGGATGGCTGAATCAAGTAAAATTTGCCCCCTCCACATGGAGAAACATTTATAACACACTGTCAAAATATTATTTGCATTCCAATTAACTGTAATTTCTACAGTAGCTCTAACCTACAAAAAACGTCAAGATGATAATTCTGACCTGGAAACACCATCACTGGATAGGCAATAAGTCTAACTAGAACCAGGGTAGTTAGATCACAAGGCATATAATAATGTCATGACTTGAAAAAGATTTCAGAGTAACTTAAATGGTTTATTATTGAAATTATATAAAAATACTAACACTAGACTCTATATGCTACCAAACTATATTTGTTATAGTCACAAACGCTACTAAACATCAGACATCATTCCACAGTTCATAACTACAATATTCAAATTCTTCATTATGACCCCTTAAAGATTTGCTGTCTGAACAGATTGAGCATTAAATTATTCAATTCCACGAGCATTTTAAGTACACACAACATTGGCCAAAACACAATAACCAGAATTTGTACTGTCACTATTTTGTGACTTTGGGGGGAAAAGCTGACATTCAAATTGTATCCAAAAAGAAAATGAAATGAAAATGTGCATCATTCCAAGATATTTTCATTCAGATATAAATTTCAATCAGATGTGAACTAATTGGTTTGTTTCAATAGCAATCTATTTTTTAAAAAGTTCAAGAGTTTCCCAGTCATTGAGTCTTACTGCACACATCATTTACAGTAACCTTCAAAGTAAAACCACAATAAAGAGGTTTTACATGTAAAAAAAAAATTATCCACATGCCACTGTTTATAATAACATACAACATTTGATAGCACTGACAAAATCCTACGTTTAAGAAAGTGGAAAAAAAATTATTACTTCAGTCTCAAAACAAATTCAACCCAGAGTAATATATTCCTAAAGTTATGATTATCAACACCAAAAACTACACAGGAGGAAATTAGCTCTTAAAACAACAGTTTCAGTGGTCCCATTTTCTTTCTTTTTTTAGGGTGATTTATTCAAGTATACTACTTAAATCTAAACTAAGTCTTAAGTTAGAAGTCTAAAGTGTGCCCAACTACTTATGTTTAGCCTCAAGTATAAAAATCAAAGCACAACATTACAAGCATTACATAAAGAGTCTTTAATCATGAAGCCATGCAAATTACGGAATACTATGTATTTGAAATACTACACAGAGTCATCCTGGACTACCACCCAAACAAAACAGACACCTGATAAAATGACACAAGTATCACCCAGAATATACACAAACATCTGGGCATCAAATGATAACCACAACAGTGTGAACTCTACTCCACATGCCGATAACATTGGACCAAATTCTGTTCAAAGAAAACAGAGGAGGAAAACCCTCCAAAGTAATCACTGAGAGTTTCTCCCAATTTTATCTCACACACACCAAAACTGAACTAGGAGGAATCTAGCAAGTACAGACCCTCCACCAAAATCAGCATTTTTTTAATGGCGGTAACAGTAAGTGTTATCACTTTCACCATTTTGAAATTAACAAAGCCTTTGAAACACCCAAACTCAATTCTCCACCAAGCTCTGCTGCATCGGCCACGCAAGACAACCAGAGCTCACTTAAAACCACAAAAACCGTTTGAACTCCAACCCTCCACGATGGTCCTCCGAGCGCCCCCCAAGCCCACTCCGCACAGTGACAATGCCGCGAGTGCCCCGGCCCCGGCCCGCAGCCCCGGGGAGCCCCGGTGATAGCAACAAGTGGGCGCCGCGCGTGCGTGGGGGCGCCCCCTCCCCGGCGCGGCCCGGGCCCGTACCTGGTGGAGGTGCCTTTCCGCACGTCACAGATGCTGCACTTAAAGGCTTCCGCGCTGTTCCTGAAGGTGCAGACGCTACAATCCCAAAATCCCTCGTCGGCCGCAGGTTTCGCTTGTCTTTTTGGCCTTGGCAGAGTGGGGCGAGGGGGAAGGGAGGAGAACAACAAACACACGCACGGGTGAGAGCCCGATTCTCGGGAGCGGGCGCCCCCCCCCCAAGTTACTCCCCGGCCCACTCGCGGAGCCTGGCCCAGGCCCGACAAGGGCGGGGACACCCCCCTCCCAGACCGGGCTGGGTGGACCGCGGGGGGGCCCCGCAGCGGCGCGCCCCCCCGGGCGTCCTCCTCGGCCCTCACTCCCTCCCCACCTGGGGAAGCCGTTCCCTTTGTCTGGGAGGGTCGGGGACGAGGAGCCGCCATGGCTGCGGCCGAGGCGGCGGCGGAGGAGGCGGCGCTCGGCCCCGCCGGCAGGCAGGCAGGCCGGCAGACACCGCCTCCCCGCCGCCCGCCCGCCCCGGGCCGACGTCCATCTTAGCGGCGCCTCCTCCTCCGGGCCCCCCCACCGCGCGCGCCGCCGCCGCGGCCCGGGCTCGGCGGCGGGGCCTAGTCGTGGGCGCCTCCTCCTCCTCCTCCTGCCGCTGCTCGCGCCCCCGCCCCTCCCCCCGGCCCCGGCCCGAGCGGCGGGAGCAGGTACCTGGTCGGGCTCTTCTTGTCGCCCATGGTCATGGATGGGCTCTCCCCCCGCCCCCCCCTCCGCAAAACAGGGGCCGCGCTGAGGAGAAACGAAACGCCGCCCGCCGCCGCGTCGCCGCCGCGGCCGCCGCCGCCTCCGCCGTCCTCGCCGCCGCCGTCCTCCTCGCCTCCCCCTCCCCAAGCCGCCCGGGCTCGAGCTGCTGCCGCCGCTGCCGCCGCTGCCGCTGCCGCCGCTCCTGCTGCCGCCGCTGCTGCCGCTGCCGCCGCTACCGCTGCCGCCGCCGCCGCCGCCGCTGCCAGTCTCCGGACGAGACTAGTCCCCGCCAGCGCCGCCTCCGCCGAGTGACTGACTGGGGGCGGGGCCGAGCGCCGCGCGTCACCAGCCCGGCGGACCAATGGCGGCGCGCGGCCTCTCCGACGAGGGGAGGGGGAGGCTCCGAGCGGAGGGGAAGGGGGAGAGGAGGGTGGGGGAAAAAGCAGGAGGGGGGGAGAGATCTGCGGACGTGTGCGCGGTGGTGGGGGGGGGCTCGTGGGTGCGTGCGTGCATGCATGCATGCAGACATGCATGCATGGGCCCTTTTGCTTGTGTGTGCATGTGTGTACATGTGTGTTTCTTAGGGTTCAGCCTGCTTGTTGTGTGTGTTGTGTATGCGCTTGAACCGACGCCTGTCTCTATTGCTGTGCGTGTGTGTGTATATGTGTGTGTCTGTATGTCTGTGCATGTGTCCGTGCACGTGTCTCTGCGTCTCTGGACGCAGATCTGTGTGTACATCTGTGCAAGGGGACGTCTGTGTGTGATCTCCGCCCTCCCCCCTCCCCCCCAACTCAGCCCCGGGTCTGCATTCCCGGCCCACACTTGGAACCCAGGAAGCTGTTTTGAAGGTGGCCATTCCCTTATTCTCGTCCAACCGAAGATCCCCGAGCGGGACTTGATGGGAAAGAGGATGTAGCCGGGGCTTAGAGGAGGCGCCCCTTGTATGACCAAGCCGAGACTTAGCAGGACTTAGGGAGAGGACGGAGGGAGGGAGGGAGGAACGGCAAGAGACTGGAAAGAAAGGAGTCTGCATGGCTTCTGAGGCATGTGCCTACAACCCTCCGGTGGGCTGTCAGGGAACCACCACCCAGAGTCAGGAGAGGAAGTAGTTCCCCGTAGCACTTAGCTGGGGAGGGAGAGGAGTACATGCATGGGGGTCCCCTGCCCCCATCCTTGCACTCGCACGGACTGGAGGAATGGTCTAGCGAACGCCCCTCGGCTGAGCTCCACCCAGGTGCAGACACCGCTCCGCCCCTCGGGCTCCCCGAAGCCAAGGGGGTGCCTGCGGGGCAGTGCGTGCGTGACCCTGGCTCCGTACCTGGCCGGACTCCTGCCTGGCCTGCAGCCAGGCTGAGGAGCTGCTGCAGAAGGGTAGCCCCGGGTGGAAACCTCCTTGCCCACCCTGTCACCGAGCCGCAGCTCACTGCGGGAGCAGATCACAGGGAGGGCCGGAGGTGTGTGCACGCCCAGGGGCAATGCGTGAGGGAGGATTTTCCAAGCCTGGTGCAGACGAGGGTGCCCTCATTTGGAGGGAGAAGAAGGGGAGTGAAGCAAGCACGCCGTCCTCAAGTGTTACCAGAACTTAAGCCCGTTGGAATCCCTCCCTCCCTGGGCCCCTCTCAGGTCCCTTTGGCATTTTCTGCACTCTCCAAGCGGGCAATGGGCAGTCTTTTAGCCCGTGCTTCAATATTGTTCAGGTTTTCTATGAAAGCTTTCTCTTTAAGGGAAGATTGGGGCTAAATCACTTTGTAAAGGGGGAAATTTCTGGCTGGAATCCACGAGTTCAGGAAGATTGGGATCCCGCTTCTGATATGGGGGTGCACGGGAAAGAACGCTGAATGGGTAGGCCCATTGAATGGGTAGGTTTGAATCCCAGCCCAACTGTGTGACCTTGAGTAAAACCCAACCTATGAGCAGTACAATGGGGATAATAACACCCGCAACGCTGACCCCCCCACCCAGGGTGATTGTGGGGTTCCAGTAGCTCATGTACATAAAGCTTGCACTGTGTAATTAGATGGCATCTGGCAGTCCCCTCCCACTCTAAACCTATGGCCCCATAGTGTAACCCACTCATAAGTAAACAATACAAGCCCGAATCCCCTAGCAAGGAAGAATGTCACCACCTTAATTCAGGAAGCCGTGATGTGTGGAGCCCATTATTAATAGAATTATAAATAGATTAAAGAAATATAAATACCCTATACCTTCCATGTAATACCCTTCTTTCAGGAAACCAAAGAGATTAGGTTATGCTTTTTTTAGGCAATAATAGAAAGAATAGGAAGAAAAGTTGAGATTTGGGCGACTGGGAAGCTAGGACAGGCCTGCTGGAGTTCCTTAGAGATTAGACCCTGTTTATGCACAGGGTGTTATTATTATAATTAGTATTCCATAGAGGGCTAACCCAATCAGAATAAGAGTGAAGACTTCCCATCCATCCATGGGATGCTGGAGCCATAAGGGAGGAGGAAGTAGGGGGGGCTGGTAAAGGAAGAAATAAAAGGGGGCGGGAGGGAGTGTGTCAAAGATAAGCTTATTCAGCACAAGATGTACTCTTAACTAGGCACACCCTGCACCCAGCCAGAGAAATACCATCCCTGTTTAGAGCAAGGGTCAGCAACCTCTTTAGTCCAGAGAACTCCCAGGGTTGTGACCCTTCCTGCCTATGGATGCCAAAGAAGAAAAAGAGAGAGAGGGAGGGAGGAACAAAGGGATTAGGAGGAGGAGGGGAAAACAGATAAGTAAGGTGGAGGGGAGGGGGTGGGGAGTGGTGGTGTGGACATTTTGCATCTAAAGCAGCCCTGGAAAGAGGTCCTTGGAAAGATATTGTCTTGAAGTTTTCGCAGAATTTTAGCTATAGTGTCTAAATAATCATAGATATATATTTTTAAAAGTCCCTGTGATAGTAGTTACCCCTTGCAGCACTTGGCCTTGTTGGTGGGTACTTTATCTACCTTTATCTTAATTATTGATGCTAGTTAAAATTAGCCTCAAGAAACTTTTGGCACTCGAATATCTTGTCAGGGTTTTTTTTTTTTCTCTCTATCCCTATGACCTATGGTTTGCACATAGTAGGAGTTCAGTAAAAGTCTGTTGGATTGATGCCAAACATATGGGATAGAATATAAAATGATGGGGTGGTCCTCTGAGTCAGAGGCTCTCCAGACTTTAGTTTTACTGGGCTAGGGGAGGTAGCTTCTCTCATGGCAGTGGGCACTGTAGTTTGGGAGCAGATCGCTACTGCTGTGGAGGCTTGAGTGAGTTTAGGAGGGCTAAAGTGAGCCAGGTAGAGTGAGTGACCTATTGTGACCCCCTTTTAGTTATGGAGCAACCAAGTTTAGGGAAGGGGATAGAGTTCACATATTCAACTCCAAAAGGAGCATGTGCAACCATTGTTGTATAGAACAAAGCTCACACCAAAGGCAAGATAAAGGGAAAACACCCGTAAAAAAAAAAAAAGGCAGAAAGAGGGAAAAGAAAGGTGGTCCAGACAGCCTGAGCAGTATGTCAGGAGCCCAAGCTCTCCTTCAAACTCTTCTGCCCAGAACAGCCCTGCCTAGGCAAGAGCAGGAAAGCAAGAGATCATTAGAGGATAAACAGTCAAATTGCAAAAGCAGCTTCTCAACTTTACCTTCGAAAGCACTATGAGACAAAGGAATAAAATTCTGACTGTCAGACCTTGGGATTAACTAACAGAGGTAAGATGGTGAGAGTCTACCCAAATGCCACAGGCTGAACCCATCCCCCACCGGTGTTAAAAATGGTGTCAGCTCTTGGCTAGAAAAATGTCACTTAAAAAATAAACAGGGCTCTGTTCAAGGATTTTACACTAATTGGAATTAAGATTTTTAGATAGATAGATAGATAGATAGGTAGGTAGATGGATGGATGATATAGATACAGATCTAGATATAAAACTTAAAGTAATCTTAGGATGTGGGGGAGAGGGTTTCTGAGCGTTTGTACTGGGAAACTGATCATCCCTAAATGAGACAATATCCTGAAATGTCCTGGTGTGGTTAGGGTCTCAGTGACTGAATGAATGAATATGAAAAGGTTAAGAATTCAATTCTAGTTGCTAAGACGGTATTTATTTCCCACCGAATGTTTCTCTCATGGCTTAAAAGGGGAAGATATCTCCCTAAGCAACTAAGTACCAGAGAGACTTGGGCTCATTTCACTTAGGGGTATCTTGAGATGATTCATATGAGCAAATTAGCTGGAGGGAAGTCCAGCTGAATTCTTGGTGCTGCTTCAGCTACTCTCTAGTTTTGACATTTAGCAGCTTTTTTTTTTTGAGGTGAGCTATGTAAACTGTGTAAACTACAGTCAGCAGATCTGACTTTAATACTTAAAGGATCTGTGATTTCCACTGTGTGAGTGGTTCCTTCTATCAATTCTGCTGTAACTTATGGGATAATCATTGAGAGTTTTGGAAGTAGAAATTTCATCACACCAGAAGGAACACTGGATATGGGAGTCAGGAGGGACCTAGGTTCCAGTGTGATGTGTGCTAGGCATGAATTTCAGTTTCTTCACCTGTAAGATGGGGCTAGTAACATCTGTAGCATCTCCTTCACAAGACTGTGAGTCTCAGAGGAGACAAGGCATACCATGCCTTTTGTAGTCCTTAATCATATAAAAGTCAAGAAGCATTTATTAATTGTCTTTGAGATAGTTGCATTAGTCTTTTGCCTTCCTTCCCAATATTTGCTATAATGTGCCACCAGCCCAGCTGAAGGCAGCTAGGTGATTGAGTAAATAGAGTGCTGGGACTGGAGTTAGGAAGACCCAAGTTCAAATCCAGCCTCAGACACTCAGTTGACTGTGTGACCCTGAGCAAATCACTTAATGTGATTTACCTTAATCCACTGGAGGAGCAAATGGCAAACCACTCTAGTATCTTTTCCAAGAAAACCCTATACAGAGTCACAAAGAGTCAGACATAACTCAATAACAACCACCAGCCCCTTTGGCCCACCATGCTACCAAGTGAAGAAGAAGCAGCCATGTAATGATCTGAAAAATGGTGAATCCCAAGAGAAGTCTGGTGAAGGTTCACACCTGTCCTGATGTGAAAGTCAGCTCTCTGACCTGGGTAGAGGACAAACAACTCATCAGATTCCCCCTGAGGAGAACCTCTTCAGGATAACTGGTGCTCTCACTATATGCCAAAACCTTCTCCCACCCAGATCACAGACTCATTCCACTGTACTGTTACAACCTCTAGAAATGGAAAGGGGGGGAAAAAGATGGAGCAGCACCTTCAAATGACTTTTTACAGGCCAAGGAAGAGGAACAACTCCTCCAGGAGTTCAGCCTCCTCAGAGCCCTAGCTAATCATCTTGAGGCAGCCCTAGTCCTCAAAAGTTGGTAAGCAGATCTGACCTCTCTCAACAAATTTCCAATGGACATGCCTCACCCCGCAGATATCCCTATAAATACATGCACTCGATTGACTCGGGAGCTTACTCCCCAGATCAACTCTTCTTACAGGAGGAAAAATTTCTACAAATTAGAGCCAGGTTTCTTAACTAGGGTCTATAAACATAAAAAAATTTTTTTTAATAATTGTGTTTCAATGTAACTAGTTTCCTTTGTAACTCTACATATTTTATTTTATGTGTATAGAAACCTTATTCAGTGGGTCCCAGACTGGCAAAGGAGTTCATGATATTGGAAAAAAAAAAGTCAAGAAACTGATTTCAAGTTTTCCTGCCTTAGGAGGTTGTCAGTTTCCTTTTGTTGGAAGTCCTCAAGCAAAGACCAAATACCACTTTTTGGGGCATGTTATAGAGGGAATTTTTCCAGATATGGAATAAACAATTTCTGAGAGTCATTTTTAACTTAGAAATTTGATGACTGATTGTGAGGAATATTCTTTCAATAGGACCTGCCCAACAGAGTAGATTTAAAATCTTAACTTTAATGATAATGGAAAAATAACCCAGGAGATTCATTCAGTGTCTTCACTACCATTTTTTGAAAACTGCAACCACTTTTTTTGGACTCAGATGAGGAGAATTGGAGGGCTATCAAGCATAGATTGCCATGCCTTTATTTATTTCAATTCTAGATTGAAGGCAGTACCTTTGCTTGGGAGGGTGAGGGGGCAGGGGTAACAGCACTAGATTTGGAACCAGGAAACCTGGGTTTCATTCAGGCTCTGACACTTATTAGCTGGGTGTACTTGCATAAGTCAATGGTGTTCCCTGAGCCTCACTTACTTACCTATAAAATGAATATCATATACTTGTCCTGCCTATGTTGTAGAGCTGTTGTAAGGATGAAATAAATAGGAGCTTCAGAAATTGTTGAGCACATGTGATTTTTATTAGTATAATTAAAACCAAAAAAAGTCAACCTTCAGCAACTGGAGAGTACAAACTTTCTTCTCTCCTCACATGCTTCCCTCATCTTTGCTCATCTCTTTTCAATTTCCTGTTTTAAAGGGATTCATTTAGTATTTTTTTAATCAGGGATTTCTAAAAGATGGGTTGTTTATTTCAACATAAATCTATCATACTTCTCCAACATTTTCTAGCCAGTATTCATCATAGATTCAAAACTGGATTGCTCACTCAACTAGTCATAGGCTTATAGAATTAGACCTAAAAAAGACCTTAAGTTCATCCAGGTCAACCCCTTCTTTTATGGATGGATAAAAGTGAAGCCCAGAGAGATGGACCATCTAACAGGTAGCAAGCAATACCAGGGTTTGACCTCCATCTCAAAATCCTGGCACTAACTGGGTGAGGAGAATAATTTCAGAATGCTGATGTTTGTCTTTTGTCATTTAATTATAAATGCTAGACTGCCCAAAGTTTAATTATAGAATTTTCTAGCAGAAATTTTCCCTAGAGGTCTTCAAATCCAACCTAGGAAGGGCAGAACTCAGATCAAAGTAGAGACATTACAGGAAGGTAGATTTTTGCTCATTGGATTTTAAAATGTCCTAAAAATTCCAGTTTTCTCAGGATAGAATGGGTGTCCTTAATGGGGTAATAAATTTTCAGTCACTGGAGGTCTTCAAACAGAGATCAGTTGACTCCTCTATCTGGTTGTTGTCAATGGCTTTGGGTAGGGATTCCTTCCAACTCTACAATTCTATGATTATACACTCTTCTGCATTTTGCAGAAGAAAGGGAGGTCCACAATATTTAAGGCATTTCCCCAAGGTTACACAGCAAGTTAGGGGAAAATCTAGGGCAAGCCCCTGGCCTCCAGACTCCCAGTACAGAGTTCTTTCCATTAAACCAATAGATCTCAAAGTGTGATTCCCATAACCCTTTAAATGAGTGTCCAAGGTCAAATTTATCTTCATTACAATACTAAGATGTTATTTGTCTACTAACACACCCCACCCTTTCCAAATATTTATGTGTATGAGACTGGATTCCCTTCATCTATTTTAAATAAAACAGCGTATCACAATAGACATGAAAATCTAGCTGTCTTCTATTAAGCTAAATGGTAAAGAGATTTGCAAAAATATGGAACCCAATGCCATTCTTCTCACTGAGTTTCTTTGTTGAGAAAATAGGGGTTTTTTTTAATAAAAATAGTATTGATGTTAACAAATACTGAGTTTATTATTGTTATTTAAACAAATAAATATTATATTTTAAGCATCAGTTTTGATTTTTGAAAGGCACTTGGGGTTAAGTGACTTGCCCAAGGTCACACGGCTAGTTTTTGTGTTAAGTGTCTGAGGTCGGATTTGAACTCAGGTCCTCCTGACTCCAGGGCCAGTTCTCTAGTTTTGATTTCTAATATGATAAATCTTAATATATATATATAACCTGCATTTTTAAGGGGTGGGAAGGGAAGGGAATAAACATTTATTGAATGTCTACTGTGTGCCAAGCCTTTATAAGTACTATCTTTTGATCCTCACAATAACCCTGGCAGATATCTGCTCTGTGGCAAGAGCTGTTCCTTATATATGGCAAAGAGATACTGTTATTATCCCCATTTTACAACTGAGGAAAAGAAGATTTAAGTGACTTGACCAAGGTCACATAGCTAGTGTCTGAGGCTAGATTCTAACTCAGGTTTTCCTGACTTCTGGACCCTATCCATTGAACCACCTAAGTGCCTCATTTTAAAAATGTAAAGGGGTCCTAAGACTGAAAAGTTTGAGAACCCCTTCACTTAAACATTATGAGATGTATCTTCCTAAAAATTTCCATTTAAATAGTTTCTTTTAGTTCCCATGGAAAGAATAACAATCGGTAGTACTCCACAATTTGTGAATGAAAAGACTTTCTCTCCATCATTGATGGGTGGTGCTAAAGTGGGATTCTTTAAATTAGAAATGTGTAACTCAGTTTGGGAGTATTTGTTCATATGCAAGCATCTTATTTCTATTTGGACATTTTCCCCCCTAACATATTTTGAACAAAATGAACATATGTCCTTTGCATCAAATACACAAACTACAACCTTCCTATATGTACATTTTGAAGGAAGAGTGTAGGATTTGTACAACCTGTTTGTGCAATTCAATTCTACAAAGCCTTCTTTAATAAAATGTAACAGTCACTTTTGTGGCTCATTTGGTCACACATGCCACGTTAGTCAGGGCTTCCATTAATAGACTAATTTTTTTTCATGCTGCAGAATCCCTTAGTGTAATCTAAGCATGTACTGCTAAGCATATTCAAACCCTACCCTCCTTTTTTCCCACTGCCCATCCCCACCCCCACCCCCCAACCACTTGATTCCCAACTGAATGTTCCCTCATTGCTAGTGGCAATTGCAGCTGCTACTGTTCTTGGACTCTGGTTATGAAAATGGGACCAAGTCCAAGTCTACTGTCCATGGCTCCCTGTGGAACAGTGGGTAGGGAACAGCTCTTGCCACAGAGCAACTTGGACCGCCCCCCCCCCCCCACTCAACCCAGGTTCATCACCCCTGCAGAACATCTGGATTGCACCACCCTGGGGAGCAAAGGTCTACAGAATGGATCTGCACCTGAACTGAGCTAAAACAAAGCACTAGGAATGAAAGCCGTTATTTATGCACTGTGTTGGATACCAAATATAAATATTAACTTCAACATCTTATCCCCACAGGACTTTATGACTAAAGAATGCATATTAGCCATCTACTGTGCACAAAAAAAAAAAAACAAACTATCCTACTTCTGGCCGCTACAAAGATAGCTGCTTTCTCCTAAGCATCCTGGTTGGATCTTTGAAAGGATTTTCTTTAAATGTTTGGCTATCTTAACATTATTTCTGAGTTGGGAGCCAGCTTCAGCCCCTCTAGTCCCTGAAGGCTTCAGGTGATGGGAAAAGGGAAAAGATAGGAGGGGTTCAGGTCCTTGCAAGGAAAGTGTCTGCTAGCACCCCAGGCTATTAACGCCTCTCAAAATGCAGGACTGGGCCAGGAGCCCAGCCGGCTGAAAGGGAGGTCAAACTGGTGTCCGGATGTGGGAGCCGGGCATCAGATTCTCAGCCCTTCAAGGCCTCCCGTAGGGCTTTTGGCACTGAGTGTTCCACTGAAGTCAGCCGAAGCTTCCAGGTTAGAAGTGTGAGCCTTGGAGAAGCTGGCAGAAGCCGATCATTTAAGGGAAGATGATACTCAGGGACAAAGCACTCAACTAACATTTATTATTCATTTACAGTCAGGTCCTGTGCTAAGTGCTGGGAATACAAATCCGAGCAGAAAAGAAAGCCAGTCCCTGCCACCAAGGAGCTTATATTCTAATGGAGAAAAACAGCACTGGAGGATTTGGGGGGAGGGGAACATTGGGAGAGTGATAGAGAAAATCCTGAGTGATGTCACAAAAGTCTAAGTTAATGATGTAGGAACTTCTGCCTAGAGCTAAAACAAAGAAGAAAAAAGCTTGTATTGAGGGTCACGTAGAAAGCACTGAGTTAGTTGATGCTCTGGAGAATAAACAAATGGGGATGATGTGGCCCCTGCCTTCAAGCAGCTTACCTTCTCTTTGGGGAGAAAATACAGGCATGAAGCCGTTGGAGAACAAAGCAGGTCCCCATATGATAAAATGTGAAATGAAACTGAAGGAAACTTTAATTACATTGTGAGACAGTGGGACTGGAGACAAGGACACCTAGGTTTACATCCTACCTCAAATATTAGCTGACCGCGTGCTCTGTATTTACGTTTCTCTATGTATGACACACCCCTCAGTAGAAGGTAAAATCCTTGAGGGCAGGGACTGTTTTTTGCTTTTTGTTTTATATTTGTATACTAGTGCCTGATCAAAGAGTGAGATGGTGCCCAGGAAGACCTGGGCACATATTGCCTCTGCTACATACTGGTACACAATCACACAATCCTGGACAAGTCACTTAACTTCTCAAGCAACTGTCCTAAGACTATAAATTACAGAGAAAATGCCATCTACGTTAATAGGGTTTTCTCCCTCTATGTTCCCTATGCCAATGAAAGTAGAGATCCAATCCCATCTGATCCTCATAACCAGTGTACCTGGAATATAGTACTTAATAAAGCCTTAATAAAGGCTTGCTGAGTTAAATACTGGCCAGACAGTGTTCTCATCTGTAAAATGGGGATAATATGGCACAACTACCTCCCACAGGGTTGTGTGAGGAAGGCTGTTCGTAAATGTTAAGATACTATAGTGATATGAGTTATCCTTACACTGACAATACATGCAGGAAAGGGAGAGGTGAAGATAAAAATATGCAGTGTTCACTATGGGCTGGTTAGGCAGTATTAGCTGATAACTGAACTGGATGGCTCTCATTACTTATTGGTCTTCACAAAGTGTCAAAAGAGCGCAAGAAAGGGAGCTAGGACACGTAGGATGGACTCCCCAAAGGGCATTTATGAAAAGACTGGGATAAGAGTCAGACATGATGGGCTGTAGGTGATGATGGTGGAATAGGGAGGCCCACATGCCAACATCACAAATAATCGGAATCAGGTTGCTCCTTATAGCAGCTGAATTACAAAATCAAATAAGATAAAGGATGTACAGTGGTTCACAAACTTTTGAGCACTGTCCTCATCATCATTTTGGGCTGGACTTGTAATTTCATCTGTATAAGGGGTACCTGGTAAAGTGAAAGAATTCCTTCTCCCAGTCCACATCAGTACCTTTTCTGCAATTTATGATCCTAGAGAGTCACCTGGGGCAAGTGAGATGTTAAATGATGAACAAAGGAATCAAAAAGCCAGTGAATGCCAGAAGCAGGTCTTGAGCCCAGGTGTTCCTGGCTATGAGGCCAGCCCTTTATCTACCATATCAAAGAGGCATTACTTGTATTATCATTAGGATTGCTACTACCGCCAAAAGGTGCTCCTTTTCCAATGTGGGGGGATAAATGAACCTCTGATACTTTGGCTGAGAAGGGCAGCTCCCCACTCTGAGAAGAGAAGCTATGTCATGGTTTACTATAAGTATGATAGGAAGACCTTTGGCATCACTCAGGACATTGCCTGGCATATCATATGTCCTTTAATGAATGTTTTCTCATTCGTTCATTCATTCATTCATTCATTCATAGCTGGCTCTGTAGAGGAAACCGGCAGAGACTGTATGTAGAATCAGGGAAACTTTTGCAAGAAAAATCTAAACTGTCAAGCAAATTAGAAGAAGCTGTTGGGAATGATCTGAGAGAAAGATGACTTTGACAGGGTTTGGCATCTGAGTTGGTCCCATCCCTCAGCAGGTAAGAAAAATCACATTGAAGCAAATATTCACTCCATGGAGAATTTCACCCATGTTGGTTGATGGTGGAGGGAACTTCATTCTTCCACAAAGCCCCTGCAAGAGAAGTGAAGGAATGGAATGGACAATCAATCCCTATAATCTTTGAGTCTTCATTAAGAAGTGCACATATAGTAAATGATGCCACACAGTTAGCTCCCATTCTATTGGCAGTTCTCCCAGGCTCAATGAGAGTTCCTTATGCTCCTGACTTCCTATGCTTTTGCTCAAGCCGACCTTGAGAGATGGAAGAGTCAGTCACATGAAGGTGCTTTGAAGGTGATTGTGCGACCTCTACTCCTGTAATGGTTGGATCCCACTAGTGTAATAATCCTTAGCATTTATATAGTGCTTTAGGAAGAGAATACAAATTAATATAATACCTACCTATCATATAGTGATATATATATAAATATACACACATATATATACTATATATAGTATATTCGGTAAGCACTTAAAATATATATATCATCTCCTTTGATCCTCCCTACAATTCAGAATTAGGTGCTGTTTTGGTACAATTTTGACAATTGAAGAAACTCATACAATCAGAGCTTACGTGACTTGCCCAGCCAGCATCACACATACACACGCACACACTCACACACACACACAAATACACATACCTAAGAAGGATCTGAGACTGGATTTGAACTCTGGTCTTCCTAACCCCAGGTACAGCCCTATCCACTATATCACTTATCAAGGGTCACAGCTTTAAGGCTCTGTATTTTTACTGGTATAGATTCTCCCCAACAACTTCAGATCATGACATGACTCCTCTCTAAGCAGATGGTCAAACTGCTATAACTTAAAAAAAAAGGAATGGAAAGGAAAGAAAAGAAGGAAAGAGGAGAGAGAGAGAGAGAGAGAGAGAGAGAGAGAGAGAGAGAGAGAGAGAGAGAGAGAAGAAGAAGAAGAAGAAGGAGGAGGAGGAGGAGGAGGAGGAGAAGGAGGAGGAGGAAGGAAGGAAAGGAAGGAAGGAAGGAAGGAAGGAAGGAAGAAAGGAAGGAAGGAAGGAAGGAAGGAAGGAAAAAATCAATTACTGGGATGAACTTCTCCAATCTAAGCTTGGGAACCTTGAGCCTGGGGAAAGGGAGGAGGGGCAGAGATTAGTGGAGCTGGGGGGAGGGGGCTGAGGGGACTGTTTTCGATCTTAGAATTGTTGGCCAGAGCCAAGGGTTCCATTGGGATAGCCCTCAAGGAAACTTCCACACCCTTCCTCGGGGTAGGAGTATAAAGGAAGAAAAGAAACAATTAAAAAAAAAAAAAAAACCAAACAAACTTGTTCAGAGAACTAATAAGTTCTCGGGAGAATTTAAGTACATACTTAATGAAGAAGCCATCAAGTGATTGCCTAGATCAACATTTACAGGTGCTAATTGACCCTGCAGGGGGGTTCTGAAGCTCACCACACATCTCCAGTTTCTTTGAAGTTTCATTTTGGCTCCTGGAAAAAAAAAAGGCATTTATTCCAGAATACTGAACAAATCGCTTCTCTCAAAGCTAAGGCTATCGATGCTCACCCAAGGAGATCAGGGTGAACGAACAAATGGTATCACTCTTGAAATTTACTATGTTCTGATTCTGTAGACAGCTCCTGGAGGAGAAATTCCCTTCACTAATGCATATTGCCAATTCTTATGTAATTTGCAGTTTGGGATAGTTACCTGGGGCTCTGAGGCACTCCCCGAAGTTGTGCTGAGGTTAGGATTCCACAGTATAAGCTCTTAATTAATAATTTGTTTACTGATGTCATTAAGGGGTTCCACGAAGCCCATAGTTATATGAGCTATTTAAGGGAGTCAGGCAGAAGAAACAGAACTGGTGCACCATTTACTTGAATGGTCTCTCCAAGCAGGGAGCACCAGAGACTGTACTGAACGTTTAGGAAAGGATGTAGGGATCCCCAAATGCCATGTTACACCAGTCTTACCTCATTTCCTCTTTTGACACCGTAAGTTTATGAGGCTGATGCTAGTGAGGGAACATGGAGGACTGGTCTCTCAGATAGGAAGATCTGGGTTTGAGTTCTGACTCTGACACATCTTGGCTGTGTGTGACCCTGGATAAATCATTTAACCTTTCAGTGTCCCAAGAATCTCTAAGATCATAAATTTAACAGGTGACCAAGACACTGGTAAGTGGAGTTCCCTCATTCCCAGTTCCTATTGTGAATGAAATCACAGGTCTGGTCTTAAAAAAAAAAAAAAGTCTAATAGATCAAGGAAATAATGTAGGTAAATTTATCTATATTTTAGTTAAAGTCTCTTGTGTTATGCTTATGAAATTAAATGGAGGGATTTAAAGTAGCTTATATAGGTAAATTTATCTATATTTTAGTTAAAGTCTCTTGTGTTATGCTTATGAAATTAAATGGAGGGATTTAAAGTAGCTTATCTAGCAGTTACATATATTCAGAACTCATTGCACAGCTAGCTACCCTTAAAGAGTGGTTATTAATTGAAAAGAGGTCTCTGGTAGAGTCCACCATTTTTATTGATGACCTAGGTATTAAACATCATTATAACAATAATAGTTAGCATTTATTTATAGTACTCTGTACTAGGCACTATGCTAAGCCCTTTTGACAAATATCACATTCAATCCTCACAACAACCCCATGAGGTAGGATGCTATTAATAATTCCTATTTTACAGATGAGAAAACTGAGGCAGAGTGAGGGATTCAGTTTGACACTCTATTCTACTAGAAGCCTTTCCTGATCCCCCTTAATGCTAGCACCTTCCCTCTATTGGTTAGCTCTCATTTATTTTTTCTATAGTTTACTTTTACATAATTGTGTGCATGTTGGTTCGTATTGAGTGCCTTGAGAATAGTGGCTGGTGGGTTTTTTTTCCCCTTTCTTTGTATCTCCAACCCTTGGCACAGTTTTTGGCACATAGTAGGTGTTTAATAAGTGCTTATCGATGGACTGAAAGATGAGCAAGAGTCAACAAAGCAAAGGAAAGATATTAACCAAGAAATAATGTTTGTATAGTATCACTGACTTGACTTGTATTGACTCACAGACTGAGTTTGGAAGAATTTTGGGATCACAAAATCCACTTTCCCCTTCTCCACACCCATTCTATAGATGAGGAAGCTGAGGCCCCTAGAGGTTAAGTGACTCATGCAAGGCCACAATTGTTTTCTGACTGATGGAAGCTAGAAGGGTAAGATCTGGTTGTCATTAAAGTCAAATCAGGAATCAGTTAATGAATTGGAAGTACTGTGACTAAAATAATTAAAAGCATTATGCTTATTTTATTTTAGCTGTCCCAAGGACCTGATGGGATTTGCCATTTGGTTCACCAAATGATTAAGGGGTAAGTGCTAGGACTAAATATGTACACAAGAAAAAGAATCCCTGTCTTTTACTTATAGCATTTAAAGGTGATACAATATGTAGAATACAATATGCACAAATGAACACCTTGACAAATATCTATTACTATGACTAAAAAATAAAAATGCTATGGGAGGAAAGAGTCAGGGCTAATTGCAGTTCCCTTAGGCCTCTGCTTGACCCTAGAAGGGCCAGGCAATCAACCCAACAATCATTTGATAAGCATCTACTGCAGGTCAGCTCCGTTGTCTTTGTTCAGTTACTTCAGTCATGTCCAACTCTCAGTGATCCCATTTGGGGTTTTCTTGGTAAAGATACTGGGTTGGTTTGCCATCTCCTTCTCCAGCTCATTTTACAGATGTGGAAACTGAGGCAAACAAGGTCAAGTGACTTGTACAGGATCACACAGCTAGTCATATCTGAGGCCAGGCTTGAACTCAGGAAAATGAGTCTTCCTACTCCAGGTCTGACACTCTATCCACTCCCTACCCACCTGCCTCCTGTCAACTCTGTGCTAGGTGCTAAAAACCCAGTTTCTTTGAGACTTAAGCATATTGGCAAGTGCTTGTTTTCAGGACTGTCTTAAGAGTTGCTTAAGGACTAACTCCAACCCCCACCCCCATCATTAATTCACATGGGTAAAAGGTAAAGCTACCTATTTCAAATAAATGCATTCAGTTAGGGGGTTCTCCCCAAGAGCCTGAATACTTTTATTTGTAACTTTCCTAGGACAAAGCTCAGGGCTTTCATATAACATATCGCTTATATATGGTTCCTGTATAAATGCATGAAAACATAGCAATACTAATCTGAAATAGCTGAAGCATCTTGGAAATAAGGAGAAAAGGCCCTATAAGCCTGGGCATATCCTAAGCAAGCCAGTGACAGAGAGAAAAGAATATTAATATATTCACAGAAGTAATCTCTGTAGGAGCAAAATGTTAGAAAGGGGATAACTAGGAAGGGGAGAAAATTTAGAACTCACAATCTTATAGAGGTGAATGTTGAAAACTAAAAATTAATAAATATGTATTTTTTACATTTTAAAAAATGAAAAGGGGGTAACTAAGAAAGGGAGAAATTTTAGAACTCAAAATTTTATAGAAGTGAATGTTAAAAACTAAAAATAAATATTTTTTTAAATTTTTTTAAAAAGAAAAGGGGATAACTATCAATTGGGGAAAAGTTGAAGGAGTTGTTATAGATGACAGTAATAGAATGTTAGCACATTGCAAGAAATAATGATTTATATTATTATAAATAATATATATTATTTGTAATATATTATATTATATATTATGTATATAATATATATTATCTATAATATATTATATTATGCATATTATGCATAATATAATATATGTTATATATATAGAACCATGGGAAGATTTGTGTGAAATGATAAGGAGGGAAGAAAGGAGAAACACAAAAACAGTCTGTATAATGACTACAACACTGTAAATAAAAACAGTACCAAAATGCATCAGAACTCAGATCAATTGCTTGCGTTGAACTTGATCTGGGAAAATTGATGCTGAAATTTACATCTGTCTTCTTAGTAGAACAATGAGGGAGTTACAGGTGCAGAATGGCAGAATGTTGTATAGGTGGTCAGTAGAATGAGGTCAATTGGTCTTCAGAGGTTTGCTTAACTTTTTTCTTTGTTACAAGGAAGGATTCAGATGTGGGGGCAGGCATATTGGGAAATGATTGCAGTGTAAAAAAAAACAAACAAACCAACAAAAGACATCAATCAAGAAGAAAGGTAATTGCTTTCATTCCAACCAGGGAAACGTACTCCGTTAAGATCAAAGGCCTGCCTGTACATTAGCTGCATTATTCTGTCATTTCTGGAACCCAGGAAATTTAATTCAAAGAAGCCTAGCAAATAGAACTGCAGTTATATAATATGGGTATTGCCTGTGCATGAATAACCATCTTGGAACTGCTCCGGGGAGCAGAGGTCAAAGTTTAGTGATATATGGTGTTGTTTTCCTAATAGGACATATTGATTATTATACACAGAAACAACCAGCAAGATGCCAAACCACCAAGAAGGATCTTTACCAGAGAACCTTTAAACAATTTGTGGAAAGCTCAAGCTGCAATTTGGATAGGTGCTATGATATGGGGATGGATTGCTACAATGGGGTAAGTGGAAAATGATAGATAGCACTGGGTAACATCTGCATAGCAATGATATCTCATAGCAAAGTGTTGGAAAACAATAAATATCATAAAAATTCTGAAAAGCAGGAGAGGATGATGAAGCCCGGGGAAATGCTGTGTTTTATTGAAAGCAGCTAAACAAAATACACTTGTTGGAAGTCAACAAGAAGTGAACAGAAAGAAAATGAAAATCATGCCATTAGTGTAGCAGGACATATCAGTGTACAGCAAAGGTTTCTATCTAGGGTTACAATGTCTCAGTAGATCAAGTATTGTTAAGAAGCTTAACTAAGTGTGTTATAAACCACAAAGTAATTGAGAATTCTGTCATTGACCATAGATCCATGCCAGCTGGTGTGACACATATATTTGCACACTCAAACTCCAAGTAGCTTAAACACTAGCCAGCTAATGTTAACTTTGAAAGAATAAACAGCAATTTCCCAAATTGCTGACTCCTGAGTTAACGGCTCCTAACTGTTGTTAAGATGAGAGAGAAAATGCAGAAATGAGACAGTTTGTACTTCAGTCAACCATTATAACATTCAGTCAACCAATATGAATAAGTTGCATAAACATATCAGCTCATGTGTTTTTAAAACAGAACTCTAAATGATCCAAAACAATTCCAAAGGACCCGTCATAAAAAATGTGATCCACCTCTAGTGAGAGAACAGGAGTCTAAATACAGATTGAAGCATACTTTTTTCACTTTCTTTGTATTTCTTGCTTTTTTTGCAACATGGCTAATAGGGAAATATATTTTGCATGACTTTATATGTATATATATATGTGTGTGTGTGTGTGTGTGTGTGTGTGTGTGTGTGTCTGATAGAATATTGTTTGCCTTCTTAATGGGTGGGGGAGGGGCAAGAAAATTTGAAGCTCACATTTTAAAAAATGAATGTTAAAAATAAATAAATGATTAAAAAAAGAAAAACCATAAATATAGAAAATGGAATTCCATAGTTCATTTGGTGACTAATAAAATTATAATCCTTATTGAAGTTCATTTTTAATATAGTACATACTCTAAAGTAACATTCACAGTCAAGGTGGCCTTTCGTTTAATGACCTTCTTTTGGTTCTAAAGCCTCAGAAAGAATTTCCATGAAACCATTTAGCCATCCAGTTTATTTTATTATCTCTTGGTTTTTATTCTATCATGCCTCTCCTCCCGAGGACTTTAAGGTGCTGATTTTTTCCTATGTCTGTTCCGAAAAAAATCCCCCTGAAAACACTCCATTAGTGAAGCTGTATTTTCAGAATTTAAACTACGAAGGCTGACAAATTCTCAAAATCCAAGACATAAATCTGTCCTTTCAGAAAATCATACCGTATGTAGTAACATGGGATTCCTAAAAGATACCAAGTGAGAGGGACCAGATGGGGCCAAATTCTGGCATTGGAAGCTCACAGACTTTCGAAGTAAAAGTCATGGTTGAATGAGAAAGGCACCAGACTCGTGATGCAAATATTTTGAGTTCAGCTCCCAGGTCTCTCCTTTATTGATCTGAGGATTGAGGATGAGACCGCAAAACCCCTTGTCTGTACCATGGATACTTATCCACAAAATCACCTTGAAAAAAAACGTGAAAATCCCTTGTTCATCACACACCATCAGAAGATTTCCTTGAATGTGAGGTCTGTCCTGGACACAATTTTGAAAAAGAAAAACATTGCTGTCCCCCCTCCTTCCCCAACCCTTTCTCCCAAACTTTAGACTTTCCCCCATCATTTCAAAACCTACCTTTTCTGTGTCCCTCCTAGCTCCCTTCCAAACTACCTTGGTGTTTTAACTCTTTTCTGTGCATATATACTTATTTGCATTTTTAAAGCTGAATGTATTATTTTCTCCCCCAATTTATTAAATTATTTCTTTTTAGTTTTCAACACTCACTTCCATAAGTTTTAAATTTTCTCCTTCTCCCTCTCCCCTCCCCAAGACAGTTTACAATCTGATATGGGCTCTACACATACATTCCTATTAAATATATTTTCATATCAGTAATGTTGCATAGAAGAATTATAACAAATGGGAAAAACCATGAGAAAGACCAGTGATTGACTAGGTCTAATCTGAAATATGAATTCACAATAAGGTATTAATTGTTAAGGCTGAACATCCCAGAAGGTTGAGAGCTTGTACAGGGAGGAGTAACTGGTTTTCTAGCTTTCCATACATGTTGTTTACCTCCCAACACTGTCTTATGCTATTCTTCATGTTGGTGAGCATCATTGGCATTAGAATGTGAAATTTAAGCCTCCCATATATTTGGTTTTTAAAACAAATTTTATTGATTTTTTTGTTTTTGTTTTTATATCACCTACATTTCACAATTGTATCTCTCCCATTTCCCCAACTCAGACAGCCATCCCTTATATTAAAAAAAGAAAAGTGTTCTGCAAAATTAACCAATATAAAGAAAAAAATTTGACACTCAGGGCAGTGTTCCCCATCCTGGGTATATTTTCTATGTAATCTAAAGTAGACAGTGAGAGGCAGTTGGCATTGTAAATACAGGAATCAGGAAGATTTGGATGTAAATCCTAGCTCCAACATGCTAGTAGTATGACTTCTCCATTGTGCCGACCCCCTGAGATCATTGTGAGGATTAAATTAAATAATCAAGATAAAGGACCATATAAATATTAGTTATTACAGTTGAAGGAGAGAAGCAGAGAAGAATGGTTCAGATTGAACTTTCCTAGCTCAGATGGCTATTGCACAGTGTAGCCCATCTACTTCTGGGGCTTCCAACCATCCCCTGCCTCATGGCCTTGCAGGTTTGCCCTCAGGTGTCCTTATAATCCTGCAGTCAAAAGTATTGTGTTAATAAGTAGATAAGTCATTTAGTGGGAAGCCTTCCTTAGGGAAGGACATGATACAATGTGGGTTTGGTTCAATTGAGCAAGTATTAATAAAGTTATTGATTGTTTAGGCCACTGTGCTAGGCAGTAAGTGTATAATACACACATAGATACATATACATATATGCATGCATATGTATATACATGGATATATATTCAGTATGAGACCCACCAAGAGCATGGGCTTGGTGAATTGATGGGGGAGCACTCTTATTGGCCCTAGCCTTGACAGGTGACAGGAAAGGGTCCTTCTTAGAACTGATAGGAATGTAAATCCATCCTAAGGGTAGATAGGGGAAGGACAAATATTCTAGGCATATCTTTGGAGGGAGAGGAGGGGGCACCAATATCTAAGGGGCATGCAATATTTAGGGACATTCTTTGTCTTTTATTCACATTTTGTGAATATCAGAAGAACAATAGACTATTCTTCTGTCTTATTGTTCCTTACTCTACATAAGTGACCAGATCATTATTTTTCCTGATCATACATTTCTCTGTGACTCCCCCTACTTTGGCAACTTCGTTCCCTTCCTTTGTCTTCTATGGGACAAAATAGAAACTCCTCTGTTTTGCTTTTAAAGTTCTTCACAACCTCATCCCAATCTGTCTTTCTAGCCTCATTGGATATGCCTATCCTCCCTCCCCCCAAAATTCTACAATCCAGTCAAATTGGACTTCTGCCTGTTCCTCACTCATAATCCTCCATCTCCAGTCTCTCTGCCTTAGCCCTGGCCATCCCCATTACCTGGCGTGCACTCTGTCCTTACCTCCACCTTATAGGATACATTTCTTCCTTTAAGAGGCAGCTAATGCACCATCTTCTACATGAAGGCTTTCAGGATCCCTTAGCTCCCTTCCAAACTACCTTGGTGTTTTAACTCTTTTCTGTGCATATATACTTATTTGCATTTTTAAAGCTGAATGTATTATTTTCTCCCCCAATTTATTAAATTATTTCTTTTTAGTTTTCAACACTCACTTCCATAAGTTTTAAATTTTCTCCTTCTCCCTCTCCCCTCCCCAAGACAGTTTACAATCTGATATGGGCTCTACACATACATTCCTATTAAATATATTTTCATATCAGTAATGTTGCATAGAAGAATTATAACAAATGGGAAAAACCATGAGAAAGAAAGAAAAACACAAAAGAAAACAAAGCAAAAAAGAAAATAGTCTGCTTCACTCTGCATTTTAACTCCATAGTTCTTTCTCTGGATGTGGCTGGCATTTTCCCTCATGTGTCCTTTGGAATTGTTTTAGGTCCTTGCATTGCTGAGAAGCGCTAAGTCTATCAAAATCAGTCCTCACACACTGTGGCTGTTACTGTGTACAATGTTCTCCTGGTTCTGCTCACTTCACTCAGCATTAGTTCATATCTTTCCAGGTTTTTCTGAAGTCCACCTGTTCATAATTTCTTATAGCACAATAATGTTCCATTACATTCATATACCACAATTGTATAGCCATTCCCCATTTGATGGGTATCCCCTTGATTTCCAGTTTTTGGCCACCACAAAGAGAGCTGCTATAAATATTTTTGTACATATGGGTCCTTTTCCCATTTTTATGCTCTCCTTGGGATACAGCCCTAGAAGTGGTATTGCTGGGTCAAAGGGTATACACATTTTTATAGCCCTTTGGGCATAGTTCTCAATTGCTCTCCAGAATGGTTGGATCAGCTCACAGCTCCACCAACAATGAACATTCCCACATCCTGAGACATTATTTTCTTTTTTTGTTGTTGTTTTTTATTTTATTTTTTAAATACATTACTTCCATATGTGTTTTTCTGCTGTTCCATTAGCATGTGAGTTCCTTGAGAGTAGAGATTGTTTCATTCTTTCTACTTGTATCCCCAGTGCCTGGTGCAGTGGGTGGCACATAGTAACTGGCTCTTAATATGTACTTATTATTTGATTAGTTCATTGATCCTTTACACTACTTCAGCATAATTTCCCATTTGCAACACTTTGTGTCTTGATGATGCTCTTCTTCTCTATTGTTTTTAGGGTCTTCCTTAATTTTAGCTCTTCAGAAACTACAATACTCCATGCCTCAAAAATCATACCATAATATTCATGTTAAAAAGATGGACTTTTACTTTAGGTATTAGAGGTACACAGACCAAAAAACAAACAAATAAACAAAAAGGAAATAACTCCTACTCTCAAGGAGCTTTTACATTCTTTTAGATTTAGGCTTATTCAGCAGGTACCCAACAGATCTTTAAAGTCAAGAGGAGATTTGTAGGAACTGAAAGTGACATATTCAAAATTTTAATTTGGAAAAGTCAGTGTGAAATTAATTTCACCACAAACCAGGAATACACCTGGAATAGGTAACCTATTTATTAGCATCTTAGTACTAGTACCTAAACTTTATTTTTTTTTTTGGCGGGCAATTGGGGTTAAGTGACTTACCCAAGGTCCCACGGCTAGTTTTGTGTGTTTAAGTGTCTAAGGCCAGATTTGAACTCAGGTCCTCCTGACTCCAGGGCAGGTGCTCTATTCACTGCACCACCTAGCCACCCCCTTTTTTTTTTGTACCTAAACTTTTAGCCTAGGAGACTGGTATGTTCAGTCAACCTTCACTGAAATACTAGACATGGAAATTGTCCAATTTCGCCCCGGTCTTTGTTAATTAAGCTTCTGACAAAACCTGAGGCCCAGGACACTGCCCTTTCCCCTCAGCTCAGCATTTGGAACCAGCTCAGATTCTTGCCACCCAGAGAAAAGGTTCAAGTTCCTTCCTACTATTACTGATTACATTATGAATTGCAGGAAAACAGGACAATGAAGGAACTCGATGGTGAAGGTCCCTACAAAATAGGGAGGCCCCTATTTTGTCACAAAACCTGGTTCCAGCTAAGTTGAAAAGTCAGTTGCACTTAACACTAACAACCTTAAGAAATAGATAACCAAACCCATATTGTCAAATGGTTAAAACAGACCTATCAGCCTTCCTTTTTCTAAAAACACTGTCCAAAGTTAGACTGAAACACATCTGTAAAATCTGTAGCAATCTATGCTATATTGACTCATTTTGGCCACCAACCCCTGCTCAGAAGCCATTAGTGGCTCCCCATGGCCTATAAGATAAAATACATTCTCCTTAGTTTGGTTTCTGCAGCCTAACTCCAACTGACCTGTCTAGCCTCATTTCTCATTATGATTTTTCATAATATTTTTTTCCCGGTCAAATTGGGCTACTTGTTTTAAGAATTCTTTGCATTATCTCCTACCTCATTGTATTCTTATAAGCCATTACTCATTCCTGAATAAACCCCATTTCCATCTTCACCCATGAAAATTCCAGAACTGTTCTGGATCTGTTAATACTGAATTTAGACAGCTGATTGTTAAATTTTCAGTATAAGTTTTTGCACCTCAGAAACTGGCAAAGGCTACAAATCAGGGCTTAATTTATTGTTTTTGTTGATTTTCTAGACTTAATGAAGTGATGGATTAAATGTTAATACAGATTAAAGATGTTTTTGGACAGCCCATTGTTAAACATTTACCAACACACTCCTGTTCAGTGTTAAGTATAGATATCACATCTTCCACGAAAAGGACTTTGTCTAGATCTCTCCTTTGTTGCAATGATAATTCTTGTATGATTCTTATCCGTCTGTTATTATACTATTATATTATGTATACTATTATTAGATGGTTACCTCTTCCAGAGGGGCCAGGATTTTTTTTTTTAATCTTTTGTGCTCTCACCAGCATTATAGACATCTAAAACATGTTTTTGAAATGAATTGAAGCCACATTTTAGGAAGGTCATTGATAGACCAGAGGGCATCTAAGGAAAGCCAGGTAGGATGGTGAAGTGCCTAAAGGTCATGAGGTTTAGTTGAAAGTTTTAGGGATGGTCTACTTACAAAAGAGAAGGTGTGTGTGTGTGTGTGTGTGTGTGTGTGTGCACTTGTGTGCATGCACATGTGTTAAGAATCCACTATTTAAGTATTCCAAGCATTGTCACGTATAAGATTTGCACCGCTTAGTCCCAGGGGGTAGACATCACTAACTTTTACCCCCTTGTTGAAAGTCGGGAAAAGATAACTTTAGGCTTGACATCAAGAAAAATTTTCTCACTGTTAGAGCTGTCCAAATATCCAAATGTGTGATGTCCATGAAGGTTGGTTGTATGTTCATGTGAGTTACCTAAATAAGGTTCACCAAGAGGTGTGAATATGTTTCTCAAAGACCTTGCCCACCTCACTAGGAGAAAGACTTTGATTTCTGCCTGAAATGGAGCTAGAGGTGGGGCCATGAGGAGAGATGTGGTGTTCTCTGGTGAGAGACAGACAGACAGACAGAGACAGAGAGAGACGGACAGACAGACAGAGAAGTACTGGGCTGTAATTACGTCTCTGTCCCCTTAAACCCCTTAAATATTACTAGTCTAAGAGAATGTTTTTCTTAGGTTCAAACAACTTTCCAATTCATTATCACTTAAAGGAGTATCCTAAACTTATACCTGCAGACTTGACCCTGTACTTCCAAATGGTAGTTACACTAAAAAAACAAAAAACTACACATAGTGAATAGTGAATGTATCCGAGCTGATAGGTAGCAGAAATCAGAGCAGTTCTATGGATTATAACACACCATACAACATAGTATGAATGAACTTTCACTGGGAGCTATGTGTCTCAGTTTAGCCAAGAAAGTCTCACCCATGAACACTAAAAATCTTTACTGACAATGAGGGTTATCCATATAATGGCGTACCCCTGTTGTGTTTGTGTAGGTTGGAGGGGCAGAAGGTATTCATATGTACACACAGAGAAACGTGTCACAACCTACCTTTGTCCAGGGAGGAGACAGAGAGTGTCCTCTAGGCCTTATGGGCTCATTGTCATAGATAAGGAGAGGGATTGGATGAGTGGCACCCTTGGTATAGGCCCTATATACTTGCCATTTTCATATATTTTTCCACATACTACATCAAAATCCCCAGTAAGGAAACTCTTTCTGCTAATTCAGGCAGCATTTTCTCTGCCCCTTATCCTCTTAGAGAGTAATCTAGTCCAGAACCCTGAGAGGGTAACTTACATGGATCACCCAGTCAGTCTAGGTCAAGACTGGAACCCAGGCCTTCCTGGCTTTGAAGTCAGGTCTCTATCCATTATGCCAAGTTGCCTCCCTGGGGTTATTGTTAATATAGCTTTAATAATTTCTTTGGATACAATAGAGTTGCTATTTGTTTCCACTGGGAAATGAGTGGAGATGGTCGGTCTTTATTCATGGGATCATAGCTTGAGAACTTGAAGGTCAAGTAGTCCAAACTCCTTCATTTTGCAAAGAAGGAAACTGAGGCCCAAAGTGGTGAAGCAATGTCTCTGCTCCCCAGTGCCACTATAGAAAATGCAACCTTAGAGCTCCAGAAGCAGCATGGCATAGTGCATAAAGTGCTAAACTTGGAGTCAGGAAGTACTGAATTCAAATCCTCTGTCACCAGTAGTGACCGAGACTGCATTCAAAACCAGGTCCTCTGATGACCAATTCCCTACTGCTCTTTCCATAATGGTGTGTTGCTTTGTTGAAGTTTGTATAAATAAAAAATTAACAGTGACCTTTAAGGAAGAAAAGGAGGACAGCCAGGGTCCGGTCATCACGGGACATTTGGTCTAACTTTAGTATCTGGACATTTCCTAAAACAAATCAATGAACTTTGCTACCCCCTAGAATACCACAAGATGGTAAATGGGTCATATCCAGCCCAACTTTTTAAAGAGCAAATTATTCTAGGTCCATTTAATTTCCTCCTATGATGAAGTGGCAGGTTATGTAGATAAGGACAGATGCAATAAATGCAATCTACCTAGACCCTGGGAGGGCTTTTAATTTGGTACCACATGCCAGTCTCCTCAACAAGCAAGGAAAATATGATCTTCACCATCGGTTCATGTAATCATAAAAGCTTAGGGCTGGAAAGAATCTTGGAAATTATCTATTCTAACCCTTTCACTTTTCAGAAGAGGAAACTAAATGCCTGAGAGATCATCGAATAGTAAATGTTGATGAATGAGTAGAGATTAGTCACTGAGGCCCTAAGTTACTTCTACTGCTTATAGTGTTTCCCAGGGACACCAACCAATGAGTGGCCATAACATCCCTGGGTCATTGTGGATGCTGCCAGTGCTACTGGGGTGGGGGTGGGAAGGGTGGGCAGTAGATACTGATGCTTCTGGGTCACTGTGGAGTTCACACTGATCTCTCAAATCACCAGGCAGTGAGTGACCACCTTGCTTCCAGGCCACATAGGGTTTATGATTGATTCCCTTGGAGTCACTAGACATTGAATGGACATTGTGTCCCTGGATCATTATGGGAGATCACACTGTGATCAAGAAACTGTCAGTGGTCACTTTGTCCCCAAGTTACTGTGGGCATTCCTTTGCTCTCTAGAGACTTCACAGATAGGATGTGGTCATGCTACCCCATGGTCACCATGGCTTCCATTGCTTCCTAGGGCCATCAGTCACATTGTTCCACAGGTACACCAGATAAGAAGTGGTAACACTGTCCCCAGGGACATTAGACAGTCCTTGAATCACTAACTTTCATAGCTCCCCCAGCTACCACAGAAAGGGAAGGGTCATGCTACCTCTTACTTATCATGGCTTCATGCTGCTCCCTGAGGTCCTCAGACACTGATTGTTCACCCCCTCTCTGGGACCACATAGAACCACTGCTCCTAAAAAGTAATTTGTCCATAGCCCTCTATGGTCACTTTGAAGTCCTGGGGCTGCCCAGCAAGCATTCCACCCTCTGGTTACTCCAGTAATCCCTGTTCCCTCCACAATGACTCTACTCCAGCAACCCCAAATAAAGTAGATAAAGTGCTGGGTTTGGAATCAGAAAGAACTGGGTTTGAATCCTGCTTCATACACTTACTAGCCATGTGACCCAGGGACATCACTTATCCTCTCTGGGCTTCAGTTTTCTAATCTCTAAAATGTGGGAGTTGGACTGAATGACTTCCTTGGGGGTCTTTCAGCTGTGGCTTTACCATCCAATGATCCCTTTGTCAGCTGATAAAAACGTCTGTCCAAGACTCAAGTAAAAACTAGGGTAGGGTTAACATAGAAGTTCTTGAAATTTCATCAAGGTTGTTCTGGGAAGGAGGAGGGCAGCCTGGAGGCGGTGAGCAGGCTAACCAGATTCAGGTTGAAGCTCAAGAAGTCCTGCAATGTGTTCAGAGGAGACTGGCAAGTCCCAGGGGACTTGAACAATGAGACCCCGAGTTTTGGTTCTGGGCTGCATGATCTTGATGTAGACCTTCCTAAGTAGGCAGGGTTGGCCTGGACAGCCTCTCAAGGTCATTTCCAGCTCTATGATTCAAGCCACAAAATGCTAGCTTGACTCAAAAGAAGTCTCACTGCGGCTGCTTTCACTTGCATTATTATCTGTCACATATAAGTTCCTATCAACCCAAATTGAGGTCATTTTTCTCATAATAAACTCTTGACAGGAAAACATGTATCTTCCAGACTAATTCAGACTTTTCTCTCAGTTCCCATGAAACAACACCTCCCCAGTTCACATCAGCACTGAAAGTGCCTCAGATCAGACTCCCAGACTAGAGGAGGGGGGTGGGAGCGAAGGGGAAGGGGGAAAAGCTGAAAGTGAAAGTCAGTCGTCAAGCCTTGGTGGAAAATGTCTTAGACAGGGGATCTTAAGGATGGAAACGCAAGGGATGGAGGGATCTTTATCAGGGATGCTTAAACCAAACCATAGTAGTTTCATGAAGAAAATGACAAGTCCACTGATGATATTTTATAAGACTTTTCATTTTATGAATCATTTTTAAGAGAAGCAGCTCGATCCCAGAATCACAGCATTTCAGAGTAAGGAGGGACATATAAGACTCTCTAGTAATCAACCTACGACCTAGAGTCCCTGGTCCAAAATGCCCCGTGAATGATCGCCCAGCCTCCAGAGAAGGAGAACGCATTTCTCATTTCACTTTTGGAAACTTACTTTCCTGACACCAAACTTACGTTATTCTCTGACATTGCTTGCCTCCGCCCTCTGCAACCCAGTTGCGTAGCCTTTCAAATACTTGAAGCCAGCTACTACGCCCCTCCAGAGCCTTCTCTTCCTCCACACTCTACGTCCTCGGTTCTTTTCACAAATCCCCCAGATAACTTGAATTAGAGGTTCCTTCCCCTTTCTGGTTGCCCTCCTCCGGACTGATCAATTTCCTTCCTAAGTAAGACGTGGTGCCTGGAAATGAGCACAAGACTCCAGATGTTTTCTGACCAGAACTGCTTGAGGAGAGGATCATTACTTCCCTATTCCTGGAAATTAAGTTTCTGTTAATGAAGCCTAGATTGCAATCGCTTTTTGCGTATTACTGTTGACTCATACTGACTTAAAACCAACCCACCTACACATACAAAACCCATCTTTTTTTTTTTCAGATAAATTGCCATCTAAGCTGGGCTTTTGAGCTTAGATTTTATTTTTAACTATGTAAAGCAGATTGAGCTGATCTAGTAAATTCAATTTAGTAATCAATTTCAGTGTCAATCAGCATTTATTAAGTGCCTACTGTATGCAGGGTACTGTGCTAAACATTTGAGGTGGAAAAAAAAAGGCAAAAAGTCCCTGCTCTCAAGGAACTCTCACAGTCTGATGGGGAGACAATGAGAATCACATCATACAATCAAGATATATACTGGCTGAAAGGGAGGTAATCAACAAAGGGAAGGTACTAGCCTTAAGGAGAACTGGGAGAGGCTTCTCTTATAGAACACAGGATTTTTTACCTAGGGCTTGAAAGAATCCAGGGAAGCTGGGAGATGATGGATGGGAGGGAAAGAATTTCAGACATGGGTGATATGGAGAGTCTTGTGCAAAGAACAGCAAGGAGGCTGGTGTCACTGGTTCTCAGAGGAACTGGTAGATGTAAAAAGACTGGAAAAGTAGGAGGAGGACGGGTTGTGAAGGGCTTTGAATGACAGAAGTTTTTACTTTTGATCCTGAGGTAATAGGGAGTCATTGGGGCTGATTGAATAATGGTCAAACTTGTGCTTTAAGAAGGTTATTTTGACAGCAAAGTGGAGGGAGGATAGACTGGAGTGAGGAGAGATTTGAGCAGGCTATATTGCATTAACCCAGATATGAGGTGATAAAGGTCTGCACCAGCCTGGTGGCAGCATCAGAGGATGAAGCTTAACCTTGCTAGCCATAGGCCTCTAATCATGCTAAGAGGCATCATATCATCATTTTAGTCCTTTTTCTATTTAGATTTTTTTGTTTTGGTGCAAAATACTTTCCAAAGATTTCCTTGTTAGTACCAGAGCACTTTCCCATAAGCCATTCAGCTCATTCTCCTCCATCTGTTCTTTCCTGGGCCCAGCTAGTCATTTGTTTGCTGTGATTGTCCAAGGCAGGGTGTTCCAAAGGTCTCAAGCTATTAAAGCTTATTAAAACTCATCCATCAGTACCACAATGACCACTCGTGATTCCCAAGGACCCATGATGAAACATGCTGCAGAACTTCTGACTGAGATGTGACAGATTCAGGGTATAAAGTGAGACTTATTTTTTCAACATGACCATTGAGAGAATTTGTTTTACTTGACCACACATATTTGCATATGTATGTATGTGTATATGCATATTTATTTTACTTACACAGCAAAAATATGGAAGAAACTCATAACGGACCTGTAAATAGTCCAAAAAAATCCTTCCCTATCCCCTCCCCCAGGTACCTATGCAGCCTTTCCAAAGTATATATACACACATATATCATATTACATATTTATATCATTAATATATTAATATTATTTTATATATTAAAAATAATTTGTATTTTTCTTTTTTCAGTGGGGTAGGGGTGAATAGTAGGCAGAGAAAACATTTTTGTTAACTAAAAAAAACCCTTTAATTTAAAAATACATAAATATTTATGGAATGGAATGGAATTACAAGGGAAATGGATTTTATATAACAGTGATCTAAGTTCCAAGAACAAAGGCCCATCCATGAGGCACATCCACACAACCTTGTACATAGCTCATCTCCCTCTTTCAATGAGTACATTGATACTGGTGACTGAGTAGTATTATGGAAAGACCTTGAGACTACTAGTCAAGGGATCAGTCACAGCTTCTCCTCTAAAAAACAGGGTGACTTTAGATTAGGCAAAGGCCTTAGTATCCTCATTTCCCAAATGAGGATTAAAAAAAAAAAAAAACCCTGTCCTGCCTGCCTTGAATAGTGGTTGTATGTGAAAGTGCCCTTGACAAAATGAGGGTAAGGGTAAGAAGCTTTTTGCTTTGATTTACTCTTGGTCTATATGGTGATTTCAAAACCTCTTGATCTTTTTCAGTATTTTCCAATGGCCATGATAGTACTTGTGATGTGAGGAGGTAAACAGTTTCTACACAGCTAACCCCAAAGACTACATTTCTAAAAGTACCATCCCAAGAAGGGCGATGTGAGAAGAGATGAAAGTCCTTTTGGAGTATGTAGCCCCATAGACTAAGGCCATGTCTTCTCCAAGAAAAACCCACAAAGTTAATGGTGTGATCAGCAGCTGAGTCAGCAAATATAAGTATCAACAAGGCATAAGAAGGGATCAGAAACCACTAAGGTTTTATTTGTCTTTACCCTATAATCTTTTATATTTGCTTTTTGGAGGGCAATTGGGGTTAAGTGACTTGCCCAAGGCGACATGGCTAGTAAGTGTGTCAAGTGTTTGAGGCCAGATTTGAACTCAGTTCCTCCTGACTCCAGGTCCTCTATTCACTGTGCCACCTAGCTACCCCTACCCTATAATCTTTTATCCTTGGACTCAGGGCATCTTTCCTGATATAACATCCCAAATATAGTTTTGGGGGTGCGAATCTCTCACTGGCTCATTTTCCCATCTATGAAATTCCTGGCAACTTCCATATCTGGCTTATTATGTCCCTCCAATGGAGCCCTCAGCTCCCTTGCAAACACTCAGACTAACAACCATTAAACATAGAAAATATTTTATTTACACAGCAGAGGTATGGAAAGAACTCATAATTGGCCTATAGTCAGGGAAAACTTTATTGTCCTTTCCTACAGGTAGTTATAGAATATTTTCCAACTTACAGATAGATAGATACATGATAGATGATAGACAGAAAGACAGACAGACAGATAGATAGATAGTAAAACATTTATTAAGTATTTACTATGTGTCAAATATTGTACCAAATTCTATAAATACAAATATCAGCCAAAAAAAAAAAACTCCTTGATTTCAAGGAGCTTACATTCTAATGGAGGAAGATATAAAATATTTAAAATACATCTGAAAAACACAAGTAGCATGTGGGTTAGGGAGAAGGTACCTTGAGAGTGAAAGGTGGAAAAATAGGAAAGAAGGCAGGACAGAAATGAGCAATGGCTGCTGGCTCAGGTGCTTCCTTGAAAGAAGGTTCTGCAAAGGAACTTTAACAAGAAGATAGTGGGTGGTGGTTCAGGGATGGAGGCATCTTCAGGGTGTAAAGGCAGATGATATAGTTAGAAAAGTTTAGAGTCAGGGTGGCTAGGTGACACAGTGAATAGAGCACTGGCCCTGGAGTCAGGAGAACCTGAGTTCAAACCTGTCCTCAGACACTTGACACAAAAACTAGCTGTGTGACCTTGGGCTAGTTACTTAACCCCAATTGCCCTCCAAAGAGCAAAAAAAAAAGTTTAGAGTCAAGAATGGAGTTGGGAAAGACAGGGTATTTATAGTATACAACCTGAAGTAGTTTGGGATTCTGCAGAGTCAGTCTTCCTCAGCTGGGACCTGCATGATCCACATGACTCATACTAATAGCAAAGGACAAAGATCCTAGGATTATGACGTTCAGAGATCCCAGCTGAAGCTAGGTGTGGGAGCAGTAATAGACAGTTCAGAGGTCACCTAAGTCCAGTGCTTCATGTAACAGATGATCATACTGATGCCTTTAAGTGGTCAAGGGACTTACTCAAAGCCACAAAGGTACTAATAGCAATACTAGGATTTGAACTCAGATCCTTTGACTCTAAATGCTCTTTCTGCTGGACCACAAGGTCTGGGTTTAAATCTTTAGGCCATCACCATGCCTTCTTGCTTCTAAGTTCTGCCTCTCCCCTCCTTTCCTCTGTCCCACTGTTCCCTGCTAATTCTGACCTTTCTCCCTAGTTCGGTGTTCCTCTACTACCATTTGGGCAGTCCCATCTGTTGCAGGATCCTATCTGCCCAAGGTTTGTAAGAATTCAGCAGCCTTCAGTGTAAGACTCTCTCTGGGTCTGCATATAACCTGTCACCTCTCTCTCATGCTACCTCCCTCCTACCCTGCTTCTAGTTCCATGTGACCAACCCCTTCCTGAGCTGAGGCAGCTCAGCCCTTTCACATGTACCCCAAGAATCCTCACAGAGGAGGGGGAAGGGGCCTGCCTGCCCAATGCCTCTTTTTTTTGGGGGGGGGTGGTTAACAAGCTTACTTTAATCAAACAAACATATATTACCTAGTTCAGGGGAAAAAGATCAGCACCCTGAACTTCAGAGTATACAGACAGATCAAGCAGACAGGCTTCCAAACTGTCCAACCATTATATCAATACCAAATCACAGTTATCAGAGAGGGAAGCATCAACATCTGGGTTTTCAAAGCCAGGAGGCTCTCAACAGCTGCCCAGAGTCTCATCTGATCAAATTACACAACACTTCTCAAAGTGAGCCCCAAAGCAAAGCCTCTCATCAGGGTTTATATAGCCTTCTCCTGGCTCAGAGATTGTAACCACCCTCTTGACCCACTGCCCAATCACACAGCATCAAGGTGTGGTCATTCCTGAAAACCAAGCCTCCTACCACAGGCTCCATGTGACCACATTTAGCCTATTAGGAGGCAGAGCATATTTTCAAATCAAGGAAGGTTTTCAGAGTCTCTTAAAGCCAATCAAAGTCTCTTAGGCCAATCAAAGGGCCTAGGGGCAGGGAAGATCTTTAAATCTGCATTTCCATTACATTCGGCCCCAAGATCTTTCATGCCCATAGCATACACAATTTACATTTGAATTAGCACTAAAACATCTCTTAGGTCACATTTTCCAGGTACATAAGAAAATCACAATATAATCTCAAAATACAATAGTCCAAGTCTTCCACTCATGGGGCAAATGTTAACTCAGTCACTTATCAGTAAAATCAAAAAATAGTCACTTTTAAGTTAAGTCAGTCACATCAGTAATTTCAAAGTACATGGTCAAAGTCTTCCATTCATGGGGCAAAGTCTTGATTAACTCAATTAGTCTCTTATCCGTAACAATATCTCAAAGTATTCAAAGTACAACCAGTCACTTATTCTGTAAAGTCTTACTATGTATGCCCATAGCATAGACAATTTACATTTCAATTAGCACTAGCCATCTCTTAAGTCATATTTTCAAGGTACATCTAAAGTTACCAAAGTGGCTACTGGGCCTTAAACACAAAATACAAAGCATTATCACATCAATTCAAAACAAGAGTCCAAATAAAGTTCTCTTGGGAGGAGGGGCGTGTCCTTCCCCTCACACTGCTCCAGCCCCTGTTTCCAAGTCCAGAGAGGGGGCTGGGCAACAAAACCAATGTGAGGTCCTTGGGGGTCCATGGCACTTCACCCCACCCACCATAGTCACAAGTCCATCCTCCCCTTGGGTCCCAAACTGTGGGATGCAGCAAGGAAACATTCAGTGCCCCTGCTTTGCCTCACAGCCCTTATCTTGTCCTGTGGCTGAATTCCAAACTCCTTGGGTTCCTTCTCCTCCAGCAGAAGGTAGCAGCTCCAGGCTTCTCCACAGGTCTCCATGCAGGCAGCTCACCATTCCTGCTCTCAGCTCAATGAAGTCAGCATGCAGGCCATTCTTCTCTCCTGCTCCATGGCTCCACAGAATCACAGCTACCACAACTGGGAAGCAAACAATTATCCCAGCCCCCATACTTTCCTTTTACTCAGCAGATCCCATCCTCATCGCCATTTGTAGCAGCAAGCACCCCAACGTCCCCAGGGTGGCTGTCAACACAGGTTCTTAGATCTGCTTTTCTTAAGGGAAAGCAACTCAAAATGGGTTAACAAGCTCACTTTAATCAAACAAACATATGTTACCTAGTTCAGGGGGAAAAGATCAGCACCCCAAACTTCAGAGTATACAGACAGATCAAGCAGACAGGTTTCCAAACTGTCCAACCATTATATCAATACCAAATCACAGTTACCAGAGAGAGAAGCATCAACATCTGGGTTTTCAAAGCTGGGGGGGCTCTCAACAGCTGCCCAGAGTCTCATCTGGTCAAATCACACAACACTTCTCAAAGTGAGCTCCCTGCCCAATGCCTCTTTACACATACCTAGTAAATATATATATTTAAAGGCTCACTGGAATTTTCTCACCCAAACAAACTTTTGAAATTTAGATTGTAAGTAGAAATGAGAAGAACAATAAAACTAGAAAATCTATGAGGTGGAAGGGCACTTATGCATCATCTTGTCTACATAGACATCTAGACAAGATTCTCCACTAATGTATCCTCCAAAAGTAGTCATCCAGTCTTTGCTCTCAAACCCTTCCACTCTTGTATAGCTCTTTTTGTAAAGAAGTTTTTCCTTACATGGAATCAAAGTCTGTCCTCTGGAACCTCTCCCAATCAGTAGAATCCTTCTTTCACATGATCGTCCTTCAAATACTTGAAAAGCTAACATGTGTCCCCCACCCCCATCCTCCTCCCTCCAGTCTGCTCTTCTCCAGAGTAAACATTTCTAGGGTTTCCAACATATCTTCATGAAGTATGAGCTTCAGTCCCCTCACAACACTGGTTACCTCCTGTAGAAACCCTCCAACCCTCCAACAATCAATGCCCTTCCTAAAACAGAGTACCCCAAGCAGAACACAAAACTCCAGATGTCTAAATCAAAATATAGCTCAACTATTGCCTCTCTCTTCTGGACCCTATACCTCTCTCAGTACAGCTCAAAGCTGTATTAGCTTTTGGCTTTTATCTTATACTGTTCTCCTGTATTGTAGTCCACTAAAACTCTAAGAACTTTTCAGATGGATTGTCATCTAGCCATGCCATACTTCTGATGGTCTTCTTTCATTCTTCATCCTTCTTGACCTCTCTTCAGACTTTCAATCAATCCATCAATCAACATTTTAAAGCACCTACTTATGTGCCAGACACTGTGTTAAACAGATTTTTGACACTGTTGATCACCCTCTCCTTCTTGATTCCCTCTTCTCTCTAGATTTTTGGGATACTGCCCTCTCTTGGTTCTCATCCTATTTGTCTGAGTGCACTTTCTAAGTCTTTTTTTTTTTGTTATATCATCATTCAAACTCTGCCCATTAATCATGAGTGTTCTCCAAGGTTCTAATCTGGACCCTCTTCTCTTCTCCCTCCATACTATTTTGTTTGGCGATTTCATCAGCTCTTATGGCTTCAATGATCATTTCTATACAGATACCTCTCAGATCTATTTATACAGCACTGACCTCCAGGCTCCTATCTCTAACTGCCCAATGGACATTTCAAACTGGATATTTCACAGACATCTTAAACTCCCCATGTCCAAAAGTGAACTCATTATATTTCCCCTCAAGCCTCCTCTCATCCTTACTTTTCTATTTGTCAGAGACACTACCGTTCTCTCAGTCCCTAGGCTTGCAACCTAGACATCATTCTCAACTTTTCAGTCTCTCTCATCCTCCATGTCTAATGAGTACCAAAGTCTTGTCGATTCTCCCGTTACAACATCTCTTGTATGTGCTTCCTCTTCTCCTCTGGCATTGCCACCACCCTTGTGCAGGATCTCATCACCTCACATCTGGACTATTAAAGCAACCTTCTGCCTCATCTCCATGCCTCAAATCTCTCACCACTCCAGTCCATTCTCCACTCAGCTGTCAGACTGATCTTCCTAAAGAGTAAATAGGACCATGTCACCCCCTGTTCAATCAACTCCAATTACTTATTACCTCTGTGATCAAATAGAAATCTTCCATTTTGGCTTTTAAGCTTTTTATACCTTGGCCCCTCCTACTTTTCTAGTCTGCTTATACCTCACTCCCATATAGCTTTTGATTCATTGACACTGGCTTCCTTTCTGTTCTTTACACATACACTCTATGTTCAGAATCTGGGCATCTTCATTGGATTCCCCCATGCTTGGGATTCTTCCCCTCCTCATCTCGATTCTTGGCTTCCTTTAGATCCCAGCTACAATCCCACATTTTATAAGCATCCCCTGAATGCTAGTTTCTTCCATCTGACGTTAGCTCCAATTTATTCTGTATATATGTTGTTTGTATGTAGTTGTTTGCATGTCCTCTCCACATTAGATTGTGCCTTCCTTGAGAGCAAGGATTGTCTTTGGCCTTTCTTTGTAACCCCAGAGCCTGGCACATTATAAACACTCAATAAATGCTAGCAGACTTAATAACAACATGTAGTATAACTTTCCCAGGGTCACACAGCAAGTAGGCACTGGAGGTAGGATTTGAACTCAGGCCTTTCTGACTCCAATATCAATTCATCGTACCATGTAGTATCTAGGTGACATTTGTCTAGCCCTTTAAGATTTACTCAGTGTTTTATTTGTGTAGGGAGAGGAGAAGTCACAATCCATGATGAGCTGAGTCTGAGAACTGAGATGGGGCTGGTGCCAACATCTGAGAGCAGTGACAGCTGTCCCTTATTCATTGGCCCTAGGGTATATCTGTCATATCAGCTTAGTCAATGAGTTGGGAGCCTGGGCAAGTTCTTCAGTGGTTGCAGGGTCAGCACAAGGACAGAAACTGGGAAAGAAGACCCAGACCCAGAGGAGAGATCCTGGAGATCCAGCCTTATGGTCATAGAACATATGGTACCCAGAAGGGAGGAGGACCAGATGCCAGCCCAGGAGAGTGGGTGGCTCACCAAGATGCTGTATATGCCGGGAATTTGAACCCAGGGACCCTGATTCTAAATCCACTGTTCATTGCATTGTACTGTGCTGTTTCCCACATTCATTACACACAGAACTGACAAAGGCATTTGAGATGGAGCCTAGCTGTGGGATGAGGTAGAGGGTAGATGGGAAATCCTGATTGTCCTATCCCAGGTCTTTTATTTCATCATCCATAAAATGAGGATAATAGCACTTCTATTATCTATTCACCAGAGTTGTGAGAAAAGACCTCTGAAAGTTCCGAGGCAACATATGAATGTGAGCTATCATCAACATCATCTTTATTATAAATAGACCATTTGGCTGGAGCAGATGTTCCTGTAGAAGAACAGTGAGAGTCATGTGTCCATTATGGACACACTCAAATCAGAGAAGTTCAGAAAATCCAGTCTACTATGCATGCTTGAAGAATTGCGTCTTTAAAACTCCACTCTAAAGGAAACAGTTTCATAAAGATTATTTTTTTCCTCACCACAAGTAATTCATGATAATCCTAAGAGTCGGCTGTCTGTATGTTAAATTATTTTTGTCCTCTACATAAGTTTAAAACATTACATGCAGAGGGTGGGGAGAGATATCTTTTCTGCCCTAGCATCATCTGATTGGCCTAATTTTTTTTTTTTTAATGAATGAAAATTGAGTCTTCAGGAGCTATGGTCACTTTATGGGCTGAGGTCTGAACCTCAACTAATACTTTCAAATAATAAGGTGATATCTGACATATTTTGTTTCTATGGAAGTTAGCATGAGAATGGGTCAGGGTTAGGCTCATAAAGTTAGAGGTTAGGATCAAGAAGAACAATCTTTGTTTCTTCCTTGTGATGGTAGCTTTTTAGCATGCCTTGTAGTCTTCAGCATTATAATCAGGCCATTTATTTCCCCCAGTGGTGGCAGATTTTCTCTTTCCTCAGCCAGTGTGATGAAACCACTTTCTGTCCCTGTTTTAAAACCCTATTAAGTTTTCTGTTTAAAACTTTGTAAAGCTTCCTGTTCAAACTGACTTATTTTAGGAGAGATAGGGGGCCTCTTAAACAATAGTTTTTGGCATGAGCTAAAATGTTGGCAACTGTACCTTGTGTCAGAAAGGATAGCAGTTACAGGCACAGTACATAAATTGCTACTGGACTGGGAGTCGGGAAGATCTGAGTTCAAATTCTACCTCCAACTCTCACTAGCTGTGGGACCCTGGGCAAGCCTCTGACCCTAACATTCTTCATCAGCAAAAAAAGAGCATCCACCTCACAGAGATGCTGTGAGGACTGAATGGGATAGCACATGTAAAATTCTTTGCGCACCTTAAAGCACTATGTAAACATCAGCTTTTACTGTTACTGTTAGTGCTGAATGAAACACAGAATTCAAACTTCTATATGCCCAGTGAAGTGAGGAAGCTTGGGAAAAGTCACTTTAAAATGTTACACCTAATTGTTTCTTTTGCATGAAGTTTTCTTATTGAGAGAATATTTGTACAAGCAAACAAACAAATACATAGATGGAATGAGTTGATAAAGCAATTCTTGTTCTCTAAAAAAAATTATGCAGGGGAAAGATCCCAAGCTTCATAAAGTTTCACACAATTCTTTTCTTCTTTCTAGGTTCTGAGGGACACCAGGAAGCAGGCAGGACCAGTAACTCAGACTGTGTTAAGGAAAGCACTTTCCACCTCCTTAAGCGTAAGTTTTTGGTCTTTAGTCTGATAGGGAATCTTGTCATCAGTCAAGGCTTAACTTTAACTGAAGTATGTATTCGTTGAAGGAAAAATGAATTAAAACTGTTTTCAGATGATCCATGAAGCAAAGGGTGAACCACAGAAGTCAATGAAGATGAGAATCCAGTTGAAATTAGAGAGTGGTGACCCCATTAGGGGAAAAAATGTGACCTCAATTAATTTGATAGATCATACTTTAGTTTTGAGAGGTAGACACTCCCTGCTCCAACCAGACTGCAATCTCCCTACAACTTCGTAGACAGGCTGGAAAATTCATCTCTTCAAAAGCAACCTGTTGATGAATGTCTGAATTTAGCAAAGTTGGTCCTTGAACAACAGAAATACAGTTTATCGTTGGGCATGTAGTTGAAGTGCTTCCCTTTTGATGGGACCTTCTGTAATTTGTGTTTTCTTTGCATGGCATTGAAGAATCCAAGGTTTTCTCTACACCACAATGAGGCAACAGAGAAGAAATTTAACCCATCACTCACTCCTCTACCCTTTGTAATATGACATCCCACTTCCTCACTCTACTGAAACTACTCCCACCAAACTTACTAGTGATCTCTTTTTTTTTACTTTTAAGCAGTTGGGGTTAAGTAACTTGCCCAGTTGTGTGTGTGTGTGTGTGTGTGTGTGTGTGTGTGTGTGTGTGTGTGTTAAGTATCTGAGGCCAGAACCAATCTGGGTCCTCCCAACTTCAGACCAGCACTCTTACTCACTGTGCCACCTAGCCGCCCCTCAGTGATCTCTTAATGAACAAATTTGGTCTTTTGAAAGTTCTCATTCTTCTTGACCGATTTCATGTGATACTATTGATCACCCTCTCCTCAAGGACACTGGACTTTCCTGATGCTCCTCCCATCTTTTCTGATTCATCATCCAATCATGCTTCTTCCCTGCGGATATTTCCTGAGGTTCCGTTCTAGACCCCCCCTACTCTTTTCTTTTTATACTCTCCCTTAGTGGTCTCATCATCTCTCTCATGCTTAATTAAAATCTCTACGATGATGACTCCCAGATGGAGCCCCAATGTCTTCCCTGAGCTTCAATCCCTTATCACTCGTTGCCTATTGGACATTTTACACTGGATGCTCTAGAGACTCAACATATACACACTGAATTTGTTATCTCTCCCCCAAAACCCTCTTCTCTGTCAAACTTCTATTGAAGGCACCACTATTCTTTTGGTCTCATAGGTTTGGCATAATCCTGGACTCCTTATTTTCCTTCACTCCACATATCCAATCATTTGACAAATATTGCCATTTCTACCTTCCAAGCAAGCAATGCCTTCTCTCCACTCATACCACCTTAGTTCAGATCTTTATTAACCCCCTACTTACATATTGCATGAACTTCTTAATTACTATCCTCGCCTCAAATCTCTCTCTACACTCACCAAAACAATTTTCCTTAAGCAGAGATCTGACCATGGGACTCCCCTACTCAATAAACTATAGTGGCTTCCTATTGCCTCTAGGATCAAATATAAATTCCTCTGTTTATCTTTTAAAGCCCTCCATGACCTGGCCTTCCAGCCTTATACATTATTCTCTTTTCCACTTGCTATGATCCAGCCAAACCAGCTCATTCTCTCTTCCTCACTCACAACACTCCCTCTCCCCAGTCCATTTCTTTACTCTTACTTTACTCTTTACCCCATGCCTTCAATGTGCCCCCTCCTCACCCCCACCTCATAAAATCCCTCTTTTCCTTCAAATATATCTCAAGCCTTTCCTGATCCCCTGAAATTGCTAGTCTTTTCCTCCCCAAACTACCTTGTATTTAAATATTTCTTATTGTTTAGTAGTGTCCAACTTTCTGCGACCCTATTTAGGGTTTTCTTGGAAAAGATACTGGACTGGTTTGCCATTTATTTCTCCAGCTCATTTTACAGATGGGAAAACTGAAGCAAACAGGGTTAAGTGATTTACCGAGGGTCACACAGCTATTAAGTGTCCGAGGCTGGATTTGAACTTGTCTTCCTGACTACAGACCCAGTACTCCATGCATTGTACCATCCATTTACCCCCAGCTAGAAAGGGTATATCCAACTTTCCAAAACATAGGTGCTTTAATTCATCCATAAAATTATTTTTTTCTATGATGACAATTTGACTAAAAATCCTAGACTGTGAAAGTTTGAGGGGACTTAGGTGTCCTAATGGGTAGAACACTTGGAGTCAGGAAGACCTGAGGTCAAATCCAGTCTCAGACACTTACTTGCTGTGTGACCCTGGGCAAGTCATTAACCTCTCTTTGTCTCAGTAACCACAATTATGAAATGGAAGCAATACTAGCACCTCCCTCCCTGGGTATCTAGAGCCTTATGTAAATACTAGCGATTGTTATTTAGTCTGCCCCCCTCATTTTATACCCCAGGAAACTGAGGTCTTAGAAAATCAGGAAGCTCAAGGTGAGTTAGTCCCACCCCACTCCAAATCATGCCTTGGGTCAGAGACCACTCCTCCCCTTCTTTACTTGGCAGACCATTCCCCTTTGGGACAGCTCTAATTGTCTCCAAGTTTTTCCTTATGTTCAGTTGAAATTTGCTTGTCTGTAGGCAGTGCTCTTGGCCTTAGTTCTGCCCTTTGGGGCCAAGCAGAGTGAGGGTACCCCCTCCTATAGGACAGTCCTTCAACTACCCTTTTGTCATTTCCCCCACAGAAGGATCATCTTCACATGGCCTGAGTTTCAAGTCCCCTGCCTTGCCCTCCTCTGGACGTGTCCCAGCTTTTCTATATC
>WOXC01010000.1:0-57609 GCA_011680675.1 Gymnobelideus leadbeateri | reverse complement strand
TACCACATTCCACACTCCCAAGCTGCCCACCCCTCCTCAACCTATTCTCAGCCCTTGAAATGGATTCTGTGCCCCTGTTCAGCAAGAGGTAGTAGCTACTGAAGACTTTCACCTTTTTCCCCAAAGATTTCTCTGGCCTAGTGGTTGAGTGGGAAAGTGATGCAGATACAAATGCCCTAGGAGTTAAGCAGAATATTAAGGGTTGCTTTTCCAGCACTTTGTGAGACCCCTTCTGAGCTTGAGGGCATCCTAATGTCCTTTACCCCTTATCTTGAAATACCATAAGACTTCTCCTTATCTTCTATGACCAAAAGAATTATTTTTTTTCCTTATCCTGTGTCCTCCTGTCCTTCATATCCTGTCAATCATTTTCCTTATCCTGTGTCATAAGATTCCTCCTTATCTTGTAAGCTACCTTCATCCTGTTCATCCTTCCTCAGTCTTTAACCCTCATAAGAAACCCTAAAATTACATCATCATCCTGAGAATCTATAGGTTGTATAACTTTCTGTCTATATAATATCAGCACCTTTTTCTCAGCCCCAAGGCTACAGTAAAAGGTCTATGTGCTTCCACATAAATAAAGCTCCCAAATGGCTGAAAGAGAAGTCTAAGTGAATTCTTTCACACTTGAACTGCTGTTCCAAATCTGACTTCAGCATTAGCAATGTTATTAATTGTATCTACAATTTTTCTTTGACCCACACATTGTTCAGTACTTTATTAAGTATCCATCTCTGTACTTATTACCATTTTTGTTGTTGGGTGCACCCCAAAACTGTGTGCAGCAGAGATCCTTACCCAAATTATACCCAGAGGCTTCTCAAGGTAGGAAGCAGAAAAGAATGGTTTATTACATCTTGAGAAAGGGCCATTCTCCCTCTAACAAATAGTCAGGTAAGAGAAGCAATTTGCAAAAGGAAATGGCCAAGTTATAAAGCCCTAAGGGGGAATTATCCCCCACCCCTCTCCTGACCCTTTTCTTCTGTTGGCTAGAAGTCAGGTGCACAATCTAAGCAGGGCAATCTACCTCAAGTACTGGAACAAGGAAACAGTAGACGACCTAATGTATATTTGAGAAAGTACTTCTGTCCTTATTTGGCATATCTTATGCTGAGGTGTCACTGAGGAAAGGGGTGACTCCCTACCTCTATGAATTTTGAGTCCTTGTAAATCATGCGATTTCTGGTGAAGGGGATGGGCCTATTTCCCATGAAAAGCCTTACTAGATTTTAGGGTATAGTCTGAGAAGTTTTCACTCTTTTCACTCTTTGTGATATACAAAAAATGTGTTTAGTATATGTATTTTTCAAAAATTTACTTATAATTTCTCTGTCCTCTAATATATTGTCTTTTATTTTTTATAACTATGTCATGTGGTGAAGAGAAATACATATATTCTTCAATATTCTCATTCAGAAGATTTCATAAATACTTTGCTATTAAATTCTCTAATTGTTCAATTTTATATGTTCCTCTTCATCTTTCAGGTAGTTTTACCCAGAAAACAATAGAAGAAAGATATTCATAACTTTTGAATATAAAAAATAAAGCACTAATCAAGAGAATATACAATTTGCCTCCAAAGTCAAAACCAAAATGCTGGACTATACAGGCAATGATCTAACTATTTTGTAGTCTCAAGTGGTTGCAATTAATTGCTGGTCCCTATGCAAACAGCAAACTATGAAAACACCCCTGGGAAAGACATTAAAATGAAGGATACTCTCTTAACTGTGCTATTCCTCTTCCTTTTACAGACTAGAATATATCCCTGGAACCAAACATCTATCTTTTCTCTGAAAACCCAGGAATAGAGATAGAATGAAAGGAATAGGGAAAAAATAGACTGAAAGCAGCAGTCAGAAGATCTGTAAAGACGTTATGGTCATATGAATGTTCTCTAAAATGAAGTGTAAATTAAGAGCTGCAGCCTTGCCATTATTTCTAGATAATTAGCTATCTTTTGTTGTTGTTGTTGTTAGTGTGGGAAATATAAAACTATTATTTCATTTCCAAGGGATGATGTTTATGTTCCTTTTATTTGATCAATTCTGCTCATCTTTGTGCAAAGAGAACTCTTGATAAAATAAGGAAACAACATAAATCTTATCTGTAAATAGAATATACTTGACTATATTTAACAGTAGATGTCAGTATAAACATGTCTGTTTTAGTTTAGTGTTTTAGCATGCCGGACAAATAGGCTCTGAATGATTTAATTTCTCTTTGTTTGAAAGCCAGATTCTGATGTAAGATTCTTTAGAGTGGTGTTTTTCAAATTTGTTGGGGAGTCTTAAAAAAATACTGGGAGCTTGGCGGGATATCTTCTTGTCTTCAGTTCTGTAGAATGAGGTGTTCTCCTAAATTCCTGGCATTCCAAATCTCTCATTTGTGAAGAGAGTTGGGAAATTTACAGAAAAACCCTGTTCTCTTCAACAGTCTCTCTTTTTGTTTGTTTGTTTTTGATGCTGCTTTGTCTCCATCTCCCCTTACCTGTCTCCTCAGTCCTTTGCTTGATCATCATTCATATCATATTACTTAACTGTGAATGAACCTCAGTGTTTTACCCTGAGATCTATTCTCTCTGTGCTTTCTAATTTGGTTAATTCAATACCTCATAGGTTTAATGGTTACTACTACAAACTTGCAATGCTCCAGGAGTCTTCAGAGTCCCCAAGAGGCTAGCAAGGAATTATCTTCTAGTTCTCTATGGCCTACAAGAGTGATGAACCTCTGAAGAACAGAGAAAAGGAAACCAGTGTGGACATGCTGTATGGATCTCTATTTTACTCAAGATAAGTGGTGGCTATGACTCCCTCCTCCTGGATTTTTTTTTTCCTGACTACTGTGATCCCAGGAACTAAGGGCAGTAACTGGCAGGATGTGAGTCAGAGAGCTTTGGAAATCATCTCCCTTTCCCTTATTTTTCCTTTGATTGCTTCCTTACTATTTTCTCTCTGACAGCACAAGAAGGATAGAGGGTGGGAAAAAAAAGAAATGACATATGTGGCAATGGGGTCACTTACTTCTGCTCACAACTGTAAACCTTATCTTTTAAATTCTTATTCTTGGGTATATGCTAGTTTATAGTTCAGGTAAATCATAGTTGCTTGCTATGCTTTTTGTCTGATTTATTGAATGTAACGAGTGAGATGGTATCTTAGGAAGGAGTCTGGGGAAAGTGGTCAAAGCTTAGATAGCAAAATGGCCTAAGTAATTGACCCAATACAATCCAGGGTGAAAAAAGTAGGCTTAGTTAATTTATAAGTTTACAGTTGTCTAGCATAGAGCCAATATGCATACTAATAATCCTGATGAGTACCCTGTCTTCTCCTTTGTCTTCAATCTCTCCAGAGAGATGATACCCTAAGAGTAGCACTTTCATCCTTCCTGGAGTGGAGAATCAGCTAGGCCTAAGGAAATGAGGACTCACCTCTGCTTTTATATGCTCATGGGGGTGCAAAAGGCCATAGCACCAATGTAGAGCCTTATCTTACATATGAGGCAAAGAAATCTTTGTGCTCTAACTGTCCACATGGCAAGAGCTACAGGGCTGTGTTCCCAAGACCCCATGCAGCCTAGCCTAGAGACTGAAAATTTGAAATTTAAATTTTTGAATAAAATAGAATCTTTGAAATTCTATCTGCATCACATAGCTTGCTTCCTCCTTTATAATGTTTGGAGGCCTGGCCCTCCCCGACCCTTTCAGCCTCCAATTTGCAATTAATTAAATTTTTGGATGAAATAATTGTTGCTAGTGTTCATTAAATTTCTGTTGTACATTTCCCATTCTTGATATTCAATATCTTGTTTAATTCAGTGTTAATTTTTTATTGTATACACTGTATATTTCTCATTTTTATTTATCTTTTATCTAGTTTTTTACAGTTGTCCCTTTCACATTGTGGGGGGGGGCGGTTAAGAGCATGCCCATCCTAATCTGGAAAATCCCTGTAAAATTTTTTTGGCTTTTCCATTTTACCACAGAAGTCTGAATTTTGTCTTTTTCTCTTATGGGATCTTTACCGTACCTTACTGTAGAATTTGGGTTAAGTATTTAGTTATAGGCTCTGTGTCATCTGTTGGCTTCCACAAAACTTCCCCCAAATTTCTATTTAATTTCTTACGCTGGCTCACAATATATATTTTGTGTGGGATGAAAAACCCCATTCAAAATTTAATCAAGAACAGAGAGACTTCTTAGGATAAAAACAGGTAATTTTATTCTCTTCCCCAGGGAGAGCAGGGAGGTCCTCCCTATGACAGCTCAAGGAGAGGAGTCATGTTATAAAAGACAGGACAAGAATTTATACCCTAACTCAGTCAAGCCTTCCCCCCAACCCCACCTGTCCCTTCTCCCATTGGCTGAAAGGCAGGCTCAAGTCTAGGTAGGAAAATCCTCCCCAGTGGCAAATAACAGGGAAGCTCAACACTATCCCTCAGTGGCTGGGAGGCCGGCTTGCAAAGAATAGGAAAATGGGTGATAGCCAATTCAAAGTACCTATCCTTATTTGGCAAATGCCAAAGTGAAGAAGGGAGGGGCTAAGAGCTTAATGCTAATTGACAGCAAGGGAAAGGGGAAAGAGTCCTGAAGCAAGGGAGGAGGAGGGAGAAAGGTTGCCAGCAAGGTGGGAGGTCTAAAGCTCCTAAAGGGCCTAATGCTAATGTGGCTGTAGTAAAGAGGGGTGGAGGTCGAAAGACTCCAGAAAGGGCTTGCTGCTGATTGACAGCAGAAGTGAAGGGGGAAGGGAGAAGGGTGAAGTAGACAGTTGGTACTGACACCAATTTATAAGACATATTCTGAGAAGTTTTTGTTTTCATTTCCCAGACAAATTGCAATGGGGAAAGTTGTGATATAGAAGGGATAACTGTATTTTTACAAATTCTGTTCTTAGCTCTGGGAGTTGGTGGCCTAATTGTTCATGAACACAGGCTTTGTAATTCTTGTACCAATTGATTAAATATGCTAGAACTTCTTTTTTTTCACAGGTGAGCCAGACAATGGAGTAGACAACAACTAGCCAATCAGGAGGGCTTCTAATGCCAGGGCTGCTTGACATACCAGTGATCAAACTGTGAAGCAAACTTTGGCTGAACTCAGAGATGCCTGCAACTGCTGAAATCAGTCTTGACAAGCTGAGAGAGAAAAACAAACATCTTGGTTTCTGACTTATCTAAAGAGCAGCTAACATTACTTTCTGATATATTGTATTTACAGATATCTTCTCCCTAGACCCCCACTTCTCACCTGATTCCCAATTTATTGTGTTTATCCCTTAATCCTGATTTAGCAAAAAGTATAAATACCTCACCCTTACTAACTCCCCTTTGTAAGAGGGGATATTATGATATCTTGTTTTACTCCCACAAAAGTTATTGAGAGATAATCAATAGCTGTGGGAAGCTTGACCATCCTGGCTCCAGGGGGAACTCCAGGTGGGGGTGTGACAAACACCTGGGGGTGGGGCCCTAGAGGTCACACCCTGATCACAAGTATCCTCACAACCATACCTATGTAATCTGCATAAAGAGGGAATGTAGGGAATAAAGTGAGGAATTTGAGGAATTTGAACTAACCCTAACTCTAACAGGAAGGACAGAACTGTATAACCTCACTCCTGCTTCTGTATAATATGGGTGTTCCTAGTGAGCACCATACCTGCTTTCTCAAAGAAGTGTAATGAAAGCCTTCCTCTGCCCTCTCTGTTTTGGAGTTCTTTCAGTGAGAAGGGGTTTGCTGTATTAAGGGGTATAGCAGTGGATGTTTCCAAGGGCCCCCAGGGAAGCAGTGGACCGTGGAAGCTCATCTAGGTGTATGGGTCAGAAGATCACTCACCCAAAATGACTCAGAGACTTCTCAAAGTAGAAGCAAAAACTTTATTACTATCTTTCTCGAGAAAGGGCGACCCCAAATCCACAAGAAAGTCAGAAGGGAGGAGAGTACTACAGAAGGCAAAAGTAAGATTATAAAGCCCTAAGGTGGGAATTCCACACCTTCTCCACTGTCCTACTAACTGATGGGGTGCTTGGAGTGTCTATGTTTGTTATATCACTTTGTAACATCAGTTTGTAAAATCAATTTGTCAAAACAGTTTGTAAAATCACATCCTCCACCCTCCACCCTCCACCCTCAGAGCTTTAACTCTGCCCCTTCCCCCTGCTAGCACTCTACCTAGCAACAATTCATGAACTGTTTATCTCCCCTTAGTATAATGGCCAGCTATACCTATGAATCCTTCAATGCACTATCTGTAAGTTAACTCCTCAGCCAATTATACACATCCTGAATCCCTGTTAGTCTTGGTTCCCAACATGCCTCTTGTCAAACAGGACACTGATAGGTGGCAGACTAGGCACTTCTCAGTCAGCCCTGACCACTAGCTAACTTAGTGATGTTTCAAGCCTAAAACAACACTTCTAGGTAGCCCCTCCTTGGGCTATTTCCCAGTCAATTATGAGCAATACACCTGCACAGTAGATAATAAAAGTACATGTTCCTTTAAGCACTGATCACTCCTTAACTCCTCCCTAATCCCACCCTTACTCACCTCGTTAGCATAATTGATATCTGATTTATTATTGTAACTCTTTATAAGCTATACCTTTGACTTCTTTAAGGTTGCAGGTTCCTTAAGAACTCTTTCCTGCTGTAAAGCATAACAATAAACTTTTACAATCCTGACTTAAAAGATTGCTTGGGTCCTATGAATTCATTCCAGACTGCCCACTCAGGGACTCTGGTCATTGGAGCCCCTGTAACACCTATCACCCCCTCATCATTACCATTGGTTGGTAAGGCAAGCTAACAGTCTTCTTATTAATGCCAACCAATCAGTGAAAAGCCCTCTCCATTCATTAGCCTAATTATTACTAATGAGGCTCTAATTTTGTTAGATAATATACATAATACGTGAGGTCCACTACGCAAGTGGAGTAACAACCTCAGAATACTGAACCCCTTTCAGTCCAACCTAGATGTGTCCTTATCTGGGCCTGAGTGTCCCAAGGATGCTGTCTGCTTTCTGATTGGTCAAATCCACCTGCCAGCTCCTTTTATTCTATATTATTTCATTTTTAGTATTATCTAGGAGTTCTCTGGGAACTGGTAACCCAACTTCTTCCCAAGGCTACTGTCTGGTGCTTTTTATCAGTAGTCTTGTTTCAGCAATTCTTGTAGTTCTATACAAACTTAACCCTTTGTTACCTCTCACACTACCATTCCTTTCCCCAAACTAAAAACACCTTTAATTTGGTCTCAATAGTTAATCCAATCAATTGTATTAATACTTAATAGCTCTTACATTACCTTAAAATACACAATGACCTACATACACACACATATGTGTATATATATATGTGTGTATGTGTGTGTGTGTGTGTGTGTGTGTGTGTGTGTGTGTGTGTGTGTGTGTATGGGGAAAGATACTGAACTTAGTTACAAAATATAAGGAAGTAATAAGAATGTATATAGGACATTCAGAATGGGGAAACTTCACTGAAACACAGGTTAACACTCTGACCCTACCTGGGAAGTCCCATGTCATATTAAGGGATATATTATGTGGATCTTCCTAAGCGCCCCCAGAGAAGCATTGGACAGGGGAAGCTAGTCTGGGCTAACTCCCTGACCCTGCCTGGGAAGTCCTGTGATCCCCACAGCCTTGTGGGTTTTCCTAAGGGCATCCAGGGAAGCAGTGGACAGGGGAAGTTTGCCCAGGCTAACTCCCTAACCCTTCCTGGGAAGTCTTGTGGTCCCCACAAACATTTTTCTCACACCTCCAAGCAGATGTGAACATTGTCTCACTGCTCCAGATTGTAAGCTGCTTCTTCTCATGCTATCAATGTATTTATAATCTTTGTAAACTGTGATTAGAATCTTATTCATTCCAGGCCCCCCTTTTTGGACCTGGGGTTTCTTTTGTTTTATCAGTTGACAAAGGTTTTTATTTTAAACTCAGGAATAATTCCTATGTCAATAGTGTTTCAGAAAAGGTACAATCAGAAGTCAGGGGAATTTGTAACAAGACTTTAGGCCAATAGAACACACTTGACAATGTTAGGAAAAGGTGAATTTCCATTGGATAGAGATACTAGCTGAGGACTCTCTCTTGCAAAATACTTACAAGGAGATGGGAGAGAGACTTCCATGCCCATGAGAAAATGGACTGCTAAACAACTATGGCCCATTAAGGTTGATTTCTCATAGGATTCCAGTCTACCTTGGCACACTAAGGGGAAAACAGTAAATATTCTGAAATAATTTGAGGAATAGATATCAGGGCAAGGCAGATACCTAATCCTATCAATATTCAGTGGATGGCAGCCATACTGTGGTGAATATATGGGAATAAGGTTTTGCTCCTTGGTCTGGCCAAAGGAGGTAAAGGGAGATATTAGCGAATGATCTGCTTGGGCCTATGGATTTTATATAATAAACATGTAGACACAGTCTGTAACTGTTGACCCCTAAGTTATACAAGTGAACTCTGTTCCCTGCTCTGTAGCCCTCTCCCCATATTGAGCACCTAGAATTACTTAGCAATTCTCATTTTGAAAATAGCCCTTAAGACCTCAATATTTCTACAGTATGACTACTCTGAGAAAATGCTATGAATAATTGACTAGTCACCCTACAGAGCTGCTTGATTTTCATGTTTATATTGGCAAAGGCAGGAAGTATATGAAATATAATAAGCACTGAGAACTATACTTTGAATAGATGACCATGATCCTAACATCACTTACCACTTACCACTTCATATAGATGAAAGAAGTCAAAAGATAACTTCCTCAAAATATAAGGTTGATGGGGTGAATGGGAAATTGTTGATCTTGGATAATAAATTGGAAGACTAGATGATGAGATACTATTTCTTATGGGCATGTACATTGTTCTTCACCTGATACAATGTTCCATGTAGACTTACACTAATAGTAATTTTTTTGCCATATGAATTATATTTTAAAATATTGCTTAGGGTGACACAGCCAAGATGGCAGAGAAAAGATAGGGACTCACCTGACTTCTCCTAAATCTCTCCTCCAAACAATTTTAAATAAAGCCTCAAACAAATTGTGAAGTGGCAGAACCCACAAAAAGATGAGATAAAACAATTTTCTAGCCCAAGACAACTTAGAAGGTTGGTAGGAAAGGTCCTCTGCACCAGAGTGAGAGTGAAAAGTATTACAGAGCAGTATCTACCAGTGCAGGTTCCACTAGTGCAGACAGGTCTTAGAAAACTAGCAGAGGTCTGCAGACAGGGGACATTTTGTTGGTACCTGGGACAGGACTCTGTTACCTTGTCCATACTCAGATTCTAGTCACAGTTCCGGGTCTCAGTTTAAGGGTGAGGAGGAGCATGAACACATCAGAACTTGTAGCTAAAAGGAAACAGGGGCCCTTTTATTAAGGGGATTTGTTCTGTGAAGTTTGGATTCAGTCAAAGGGCCTCACTTGAGGATATAGAGGGTTACCTTGAGGGTGCAGGTTCCCCACCTTTGCCCTAGATCACACAACTTTAAAGAACCCAAAACTTACAAGTCCCCAGAATTATCTCTGAAAACAGCTGTGCAAAAAACTTGAAACTTGGGACAATGCACCCTCCACTGTGCAAGCAGAGCTTTACTTTAACAAAGACTTAAAAGTCAACTAATAGGGTGGGGAGAGCAAAAAACAGGAAAAAGATCCTGATTATAGAAAGTTAATATGGTGACAAGGAAGTCAGATGAAGACAACAAAGTAAAAACTGCTATATCCAAAGCCTCAAAGAGAAATATGAATTGGTCTGAGGCCAAAGAGCTCAAAAAGGATTTTGAAAATCAAGTAACAGAGGTAGAGGAAAAATTGGAAAGAGAAATAAAAATGATGTAAGAAAATTCTGAAAAGAGAGTAAGCAACTTGATAAAGAAGACACAAAAAATACTGAAGACACCTTAAAACACCTTAAAAAAATTAGAAAAGAATAGGCCAAATAGTAAAAGAGATCCAAAAAGCCAATGAGGGGAAGAATGCCTTAAAAAGAATTGGTCAAATAGAAAAATATATATGAAAATTCACTGAAGAGAAAAACTCCTTAGAAAGCAGACTTGCCCAAATGGAAAAAGAGGTACAAAAACTCACAGAAGAAAATAATCCCTTAAAAATTAGAATTGGGCAAGTGGTAGCTAATGACTTTATGAAAAATCAATAAACAAACAAAATCAAAAGGAGGAAAAAAAATAGAAGACAATGTGAAATATTTAATTGGAAAAAAATAAATAACTTGGAAAGTAGATCCCAGATAGATAATTTAAAAATTATTGAACTACCTGAAAGCTATGATCAAAGAAAGAGCCTGGACATCATCTTTCAAGAAATGATCAAAGAAAACTGTCCTGTTATCGTAGAAACAGAGTGCAAAATAAAAATGGAAAGAATCCATTGATTACCTCCTGAAAGAGATGTTCAAATGAAAACTCATAGGGATACTTTTTTCTTTTTGGAGGGGGTCAGGCGGGGCAATTGGGGTTAAATGACTTGCCCAAGGTCACACAGCTAGTAAGTGTTAAGTGTCTGAGGCTGGATTTGAACTTGGGTCCTCCTGACTCCAAGACTGGTGTTCTATTCACTGTGCCACCTAATCACCAAGCTCATAGGGCTATTATAGCCCAATTCCAGAGCTTCCAGCTCTAGGAGAAAATATTGCAAATAGTCAGAAAGAAACAATTCAAGTATCATGGAGCTTCAGTCAGAATAACAGAAGATTTAGCCGTTTCTGGAATATAATATTCTGGAGGGCAAAGGGCCTAGGATTATGACCAAGAATCACCTACCCAGAAAAACTGAGTATAATACTTTGGGGAGAAAATGAATATTCAATTAAATAGAAAACTTTCAACTATTCCTGATGAAAAGATTAGCTGAATAGACAATTTGACTTTCAAATATAAGACTCAAGAGAAGCACAAACAGGTAAACAGGAAAGAGAAATCATAAGGGATTCAATAAGGTTAAAATTGTTTATATTCCCACTTGATAAAATAATCCTTGTAATTCCTAAAGACTCTCATTTTTAGGGTAGTTAGCAGGAGAATACATTGACGGAGGGTACAGGTGTGAGCTGAATGTTATGGAATAATTATCTGAAAAATAGAATTAAGTGGAGAGAAAGAGGAATGTGCTGGGAAAAGGGAAAGGGAGAGGTAGAATGGCATAAATTATCTCACATAAAAGAGTTGTGAAAGAGCTTTTACCATGGAGGGGAAGATGGGGGAAATGGGGAGGAGCCTGTGAACTGTACTGTCATCAGAATCGACTCAAAGAGAGAACAACATACACACTCAGCTGGAAAGGGAACAGGAGGGCTGACAGAACAGAGGGCAGATTGGAGGAGGTAAAGGTCAGAAGCAAAACACTTTTCCCCCAGTTACATGTAAAAACAATTTTAACATTTGTTTTTAAAACTTTGAGTTCCAAATTCTCTCCCTTCTGCCCTCCCCACCCCCCTTATTGAGAAGGCAAACAATCTGACACAGGTTTTATATATGTATATAGTCATGCAAAACCTATCCAATATCGTCATGTTGTGAAAGGAAACACAGACAAAAAAAAGACCTCAAGAAAAATAAAGTAAAAAAAAAGTCTTTCAATCTGCATTCATATACAGTCAATTCTTTTTCTGTGGATGGATAGTATTTTTCATCCTAAGTCCTTCAGTGTTTTCTTGGATGGTTGTAGTGCTAAGAATAGCTAAGTCATTCACAGTTGATCATCTTACAACATTCCTGTTACTTTGTACCCAGTACATTTCACTTTGCATCAGTCTACGCAAGTCTTTCCAGGTTTTTCTGAGAGCATGCTGCCCATCATTTCTTACAGTATAATAACATTCCATCATAATCACATACTGCATCTTGTTCAGCTGTTCCCCATTCGATGTGCATCTCCTCAGTTTCTAATTCTTTGCACTTAGAAAAGACCTGCTATAAATATTTTTGTACATTTAGGCCCCTTTCCTTGTTTTTTAATGTCTTTTGGAATACAGACCTAGTAGTGGTATCACTAAGTCAAAGTGTATGTATGGTATGCTCTTTGGGCATAGTTTCAAATTACTCTGCAGAATTTTGAATCAGTACAGAACTCCACCAACAATGCATTAATGTTTCATTTTTCCCTCATTCCCTCCAACATTTGTCATTTAGCTTTTCTGTCCTGTTAGCCAATCTGATAGGTATGAGGTAGTACTTCAGAATTGCTTTAATTTGCATTTCTCCAACCAATAGGGCTTTGGATAGCTTTGATTACTTCATCTGAAAACTTATATCTTTTGATCTTTTTTGATTGGGGAATGGCTATTATTTTTATAAATTTGACTCAGTTCTCTATATGTTTGATAAATGAGGCCTTTATAAGAGAAACTTGCTTCAAAATTTTTTCAGTTACTATCACTAACTGTATTTCCCTCCATTTATTCTATTCTCTCTCTCCTTTCTCTCTCTTACGTTTTGCTTCTGACTACATCTCCCCCAATCTGCCCTCCCTTCTATCACATATACCCACTTCTCTTATCCTTTTCCCCTACTATTTTCCTATTGGTTAAGATCAATTTCTATACTTAGTTGAATGTGTATGTTATTCCCTCTTTGAGCCACTCCCCATCATATCTCCCCCTCTTACTCTCCATTGTAAAAACTTTTTCTTGCCTCTTTTATGTGAGATAATTTACCCTATTCTACTTTCCCTTTTTCTTTCTCCCAGCACATTCCTCTCTAATTTTTTTTGGATATCATCTCTTCATATTCAACTCACACCTGTGTCCTCTGTCTACTCCTTCTAACTACCCTAATAATGAGAAAAGTCTTATGAGTTACCAATATCATCTTCCTATGTAGGATTGTAAATAGTTTAACTTTATTAAGTCCTTTATGATTTCCTTTTCCTATTTACCTGTTTATGCTTTCTTGAGTCCTATATATGAAAGTCAAATTGTCTATTCAACTGTAATCCTAGCTCTTTTGCCCTCCAGAATATCAAGTTCTAAGCCCTTCAATCTCTTAATGGAGAAGCTTCTACATTTTGTGTTATCCTGACCATGGTTCCACCATACTTGAATTATTTCTGGCTGCTTGCAATACTTTTTCCTTGACCTGGGAGCTCTGGAATTTGGCTATAACATTCCTGGGAGTTTTCATTTGGGCATCTCTTCCAGGTGGTAATCAGTGGATTCTTTCAATTTCTATTTTTCCCTCTTGTTCTGGAATATCAGAGCAATTTTCCTTGATAATATCTTGAAAGATGGTGTCTAGGTTCTTTTCTTGATTATGACTTTCAGGTAGTCCAATGATTTCTAAATTTTCTCTCCTGGCTCTATTTTCTAGGTCAGTTGTTTTTCCAATGAGATATTTCAAATTGTCTTCTATTTTTTCCCTTCTTTTGGTTTTGTTTAATGGTTTCTTGATTTCTCACAAAGTCATTAGCTTCCACTTGCCTATTTCTAATTTTTAATGGATTATTTTCTTCAGTGAGCTTTTGAACCTCCTTTTCCACTCAGCCAATTCTGCTTTTTAAGATATTCTTTTCCTCGTGGCTTTTTGGACCTCTTTTGCCATTTGACCTAGTCTGTTTTTTAAGGTGTTATTTTTTAAATATTTTTTTGGTTCTCCTTTACCAAGATGCTGGCTCATTTTTCATGATTTTCTTGCATCACTCTCATTTCTCTTCCCAATTTTTCTCCACTTCTCTTACTTGATTTTCAAAATCCTTTTTGAATTCTTCCATGGCCCGAGACCATTCATATTTTTCCTAAAGGCTTTGGATGTAGGAGTTTTTACTTAGTTGTCTTCTTCTCAGTGTGTGTTTTGATCTTCCTTGTCATCAAAGTAACTTTTGATAGTTAATGTTTTTTCCTATTGTTTGCTCATTTCCCCAACCCATTATTTGACTTTTAACTCTGTTCAGTTAGGGCTTTGCTTCCAGAGTGGATGGTGCTCTGTTGAAGCTTCAGGGATTTTGTGCAGCTGTTTTCAGAGATAGTTCTAGGGACCTGTAAGTTTTCAGTTCTTCCAAGGTGGTATGATCTAAGGAGAGATGTTTACTACTCTCCTTATTTGTGTTCTTGCCCGTGAACATTCCTTTCTGCTCTACAATTGGGAGAAAGGTCTCCCCTCCATTGTGGCTGAAAGCTCTGCTATTCTAGTACTCCTCCTCTCCCTGGGACTGCCGTCCAGGATTGTGTGACCCAGATCCAAGTATGGGCAAAGCAACAGAGCCCTGCCTCAGTGTTAACAAAAAGACCTCTGCAATCTCTTTATGATTGGTTGTTTGACTCCCTTACTATTTATGGGCTGAGAGCTCTAGAAGCAGCCTCTGATGCTACCACTGCTGCTACTGGTTCAGTAAGAAGTTATATACTGACTCAACCATTCTGTAGGACAATTTGGAACTATGCTGAAAGAGCTAGCTATAAAACCATACATGGCCTTTCAATTTACATTTTGTCTTCTGGTTCTAAAATATCAGGGTAATTTTGTTTGATAAGTTCTTGCAAGATGGTGTCTAGGCTCTTTTCTTGATCATGGCTTTCAGGTAGTCCAATAATTTTTAACTTATCTCTCCTGGATCTATTTTCCAGGTCAGTGGTTTTTCCAATGAGATATTTCACATTGTCTTCTTTTTTTTTCATTGGTTTGGATCTGTTTTATAGTATCTTGATTTCTCATAAAGTCATTAGCTTCCAGTTGCTCCAATCTAATTTTGAAGGAGTTATTCTCTTCAGTGAATTTTTGAAATTCCCTTTCCATCTGGCAAATTCCTCTTTTTAAGGTATTCTCCTCACTGGCTTTTTGGGCCTCTTTTTCCATTTGAGTTAGTCTATTTTTAAGATGTTATTTTCTTTAGTGTATTTTTGGGTCTCCTTTAGCAGTCTGTTGACTTGCTTTTCATTATTTTCTAGCATCATTCTCATTTCTCTTCCCAATTTTTCCTCCATTTCTCTTACTTGATTTTTGAAATCCTTCTTGAGCTCCTCTATGGCCTGTAACCAATTCATATTTTTCTTGGAGGATTTTGATGCAGGAGTTCTGACTTCATTGTCTCCCTCCCAATCCATGCCTTGATCCCTTTTGTCCCCCAAAAAGGATTCTATGGTCTGTTTGTACTTCCTCTGCTTGCTCATATTGCCAGTCAATTACTTGATGTTTGAGCTCTTTGCCACCATACAACTCTGCTTCCAGGATGGAGAGAGCTTTATCCCAAATCACTGGGGTTTTCACAGCTGTTGGAGCTATTAGGAGGGCACTGTCTCTACAGCCCCTACAAGTTCTGGCACAGTGGCCACACACCCCAGGACCTCCACCTGACTGTGATCCAGATCCAAACAGTTTAAAGCAAATGAATGGTCATTTGGTCCCCCTACATCTGCAGGCCAGGAGTTCCTGAGGCAGCCATGCCATTCGAAGGTGGCTACACAGCTACCACACCTTCATTCTTCTCACCCTGGGGACAGGTGCCAGACCACACTCTTCCATTCCCCCCCCCCCGCCCCGTGTTCCAACAGAGTTCCACACTGACCTTTTACTTTGTCTTTGGCATTTATGGGTTGAGAAGTCTGGAAACCACCACAGTGGCTGGTGATTCACTCTCCTGAAGTCTGCTCTGGCTGCTGCTGGTTGGGGCCATCCTGGGGACAAAACCATGGAGCTCAGGCGCAACTGTGCTCTGCTCTCAGCTCATTGCAACAGACCCTTCCTGTCAGCCTGCCAGGCTGCCTTCAGTGGGAGATTTGTTTCTCTCTGTCACTTTGTGGGTTCCATAGCTCTAAAGTTTGTTTGGAGTAATTTTTAAATATGTATTGGAAGTGATTGGAGTGGTAGCTCATGCCAAGTTTGTGCTTCTTCTCTGCCATATTGGCTCCACCCCCATTTAGCTATTTTCAGCAATACAATGATCTAAGACAGTTCTAAAGGACTTATAATGAAAAATGCTCTCCATCTCCAGAAATAGAACTGATGGAGTCCAAATGCAGATAGAATCATACATTTTTCTTTATTTTTTTCTTTTTTTCCTCCCTTTGGTCTCTGTTTTCTTTCACACCATGACTAACATGAAAATATTTTTTCAACTTCACATGTATAAACTATATTAAATTGCTTGCCTTTTCAATGATGGGGGAGGAAAGAGAAGAAGAGAAAAAATTTGGAACTCACAATTCTTAAATGAATGTTAAAACTTGCTTTTACATGTAATTGGGGAAAAATAAAATATTAAGTTTTAAAAATATATTGCTCAAAATGTTGTGCTCAGCAACAAGTTTAATCTATAGTAGTTGTGTCTAGAGTAGTGATCCATTATCCACTAATAATGATTGGAATAATGGGCTTCCTTGACACTCATTATCCCAAACATCTGACTTATTTGTCAAATAGAGAAAGATGATTACCTTAGGGAACACTGGGTTAGAATTAAAACTTATCAATAAAATCTTATGAAAAATAATGATGAATTATTATAAGCAATATCACCTTATAAAGTAGAGAGAAGCAGAATAACTTGTTTAAAGAAAGCTTGCTAAGAAATCCAACTAAATAAAAGCCATCCCAAGAGCATTCAAGGAAAATAGAGGGAAGATTCCAAACAGAAGAAAAATGGGAAAGATTTGAAAAAAAAAAGCACACTTCAACAAATTGTTTCTGCATCAAGGATAGCATATGTGATGCATATGTGAACCCTAGCATCACAGTCTCTCAGGTGCTTATAGAGGAAGGAGAACTGGCACTAAAAAGAACAAGAATTTTTTAAATAACTAGATTGGATCAGATCTGTGGGTTGGAGGAGGCAATAAGCGACATATAAAAAAGTATCTAAAAAAGAGTATAGCAAAGGCATGAGAAATATGATGGTCTTTATTAATACTAGAGAAAATTGGGGCGGCTAGGTGGCGCAGTGAATAGAGCGACGGCCCTGGAGTCAGAAGGACCTGAGTTCGGAGCCGGCCTCCAACACTTAATCCACACAAACAAAAACCCAGTCGTGTAACCTTGGGCAAGTTACTTAACCCCAATTGCCCTAAAGGGGCGGCTAGGTGGTGCAGTGAGTAAGAGCGCCGGCCTCGGAGTTGGGATGACCCGAGATCAGATCCGGCCTCAGAAAATGAGCACCCATGCATAAATAATGACTAGCCATGTAACCTTGAGCAAGTTACTTAACCCCAATTGCTTTAAAAAAAAATACTAGAGAAAATTGACTGAAAGAACTTCAGTAACTTCTGATATATGTGCCTACTCCCATCTATACAAAAATTCTCTGAGAGTTATCAATGCATGAGTCTAGGGCCTTTTCCATAAAGGAATACCAGGGATCAGTCAATCTTTCATGAGTGACATGACCCACATCTTTACCTTCTCACAATTAATTGACAAATGTAGTCCCACTGACTTTCTTCACACTGGTCTGTTGAACTGAGAGATGTTCCTGAGTATCCAACAATTTCAGCATCTAATAATTCTTATATGGAGGCAGTGATTTCGCTCTTCCCATTTGGAATACTATCTTGCTTGATTTAGATCACCTTGGTGGGAGAGGGCAAGTTGGGGGAGGGGTCCTAAGTTGCTACCTATCTCATAGTTAGTAGGAGGAGATGGACCATGACAAGTCAGTATGTTAGTCTCTGTCTGTAAAGCAGCTCTACAGATCTATGTCTTTGATGTATTTTTAAGTGAGAATTACCACTAAAATTTGTTTGAAAGACTGGAATGGTCCTACTATAATTGTTAAAGTCACTTTGATGCCCCATGATGCCCCATGATGGGTGTGGGCCTAAGTCACTGAAAGGAATTCTCTTACCCTTTACATGTGGCCTTCCTGGCATTATAGTCATGTGGGCTCTGGTGTCTAAGACATCCAGAAAATGTCTAATTTCCCTATTTGGTTACTTTATCTGGATCTGTGCATATGGCCTATGATCCCCTGGGTGAATGAGCAGGCTAGTCTGGGGACTGCCCCACCCCTATTCCTTTTTTGCCAGCCTTGAAGAGGGGTAAAGTTAGGAAAGAGGAAAGATATCTGGGGAATGTTTTATTTTTTTATCTGGGAGGGATGTAGGGAAGGTAAGGTTGGGGGCTGAGGGTTTTGGTTTAGCAGAACAAGAACCTTCCAAGTTTGCTCCTCTTTTTTATCCTCTGATCTGTTCTAAAGGTGACCTGCCTCACCTATCCTGGGTCCTCATCTCTATCTTCTAGTTTAACCTCCTCTTCAGGATCTCCTGATTTTGAGACTTCCTTGTAAGTCCAATAGCATCTCTATATTTCTTCTACAATGAATTGCTAATTAATTCATGAAATAATGAAGTGGGGCAGGCAGATTTGGTCTTTCCTGTTTTTGCCAGGAAAGACCATGATGGCAGTGGGAAGTAAAGCTTCAATCACATTTTAATAAGGCACAGAAGGGTACAAGGTAGAACTGGCACAGAGAGTACAGAGACAAGTAGTGAAAGGGTTGGTGGTACAGAGGCAGACCATGTAGGGACAAGAATAGCATAGGAAAGGAAGGTAGGTAGTGTGGGGAAGAGAATGGAGAGAAGAGGCACATGATGAGGGTTGGGAGCACTGGGCAGCATGGACTCAGATGGAGATGGAAGAGTGATTGGGGAGAGGCAGAAGTTTGAAGTCTCATTTTTGTAAGTTTTTTTTTTTTTTTTTGAGGCATTCAGGGTTAAGTGACTTGCCCAGGGGCACATGGATCAGATACAGTAAGTGCCTGAGGTAGGATTTGAACTCAGGCCCTCCTGACTCCAGGGCCTGTGCTCTATCCACTGCACCACCTACCTGCCCCCTTATAGGGTTTTTTTTTAGGAGGGTACACTTACTCTTATCCATACCATCTTGGGGTTATTCCATTAACATATCCAAGTCATCTCAAAGTTGTCAGTAAAATTTTAAAGTTCACATAATTCATGTCATCTCAAAGTTGTCAGCAACATTGGTGTTCTACTGGTCTTACTGCCACTGTCTTATCTGAGATTTACATGTCATAGGACCAAAAGGCCCTCATGGCAAAGCCTAGATCGCTTACCCTGGTTTAGCACCTATTACTAGGATGTGATTTTTGTTGGATATTTGATACAATTTGCAAATTATGTTCCTTTGATCCTCGGGACAATCCATATGTGACTTCTCGGTTTTCCTTTGTAATTGTACTTCCTGCCATTGGTATTTTATACTGACTACTTATAAACTTACTATACTGACTAGAAAGAAGAGGGAGTAAGGGGGACCAGAACAAGATAATTTTAGCGTGTGCGTGCGCGCACACACACACACACACACACACACACACACAGAGGATGGTGTTAGGGGCATGATGTACTTCATTCCTTGGCACTCCATGACCTAGAAACCACCATCACATAACCTCTTTGGAGGGAATTTCTGGGGAAGTCCCTCTCTCCTCTCCTGTGTTACTGACTTCCCTCTCTCAAGAGCTGTCTCTTAAAGGACCCCCACTCCTCCATCCAGGCTGTTTCTTTTCATTATCATTACTATTTCTCTCCCATCCTCTATTTGCTGGTGGGATGTGGTAAGTTTTCAAGACTAATGATTCCCTCCCGGACAGTGATTCTGAATGCACAAGGAGCACAAGGGACGTTGCCCATTTAAGTGTCCATGTAGCTACGTGCTAGGTTACACAGTCATGTCATCTGGGAAGATGTGTTTATTTGGTTTGTCATAAACTCATGTACTATCTCCTGTCTCAAGATGCTGATGTTGATGAAGACTACTATGGATGTAGACCACTGCTTGTCTGGATCAATTGGGATATACTCTCCATGGTATAGCCATTAGAGTGGAGCAGCTTATTGTCTCTATGCTGCTCTTGGGTTAGCTACTGTGTCTGTCAGGAGGACAGTGGATGAGCTCCCTAGGACAATCCATTTATATTTCATAATTAAGATAGTTTGGACATCTCTTCAGTAATCTGAACTATCCATGTTTCTGAAATTCCCCATAATTCTTCTAGTGTTTCTTGGGCTAGCCAGTTTTCTTTCACTATTCATATCTATCCACAGCCTACCATTTTGCAACAGGCAGATTCTGCCTGCACTGTTCATGAGTAGGCCCCCTAGCAATACTTCCTTCTTCTAGATAAGAGGTTATATCATTGTGAAGAGTAGCCAAGAGATAGAATTCTTGGGTCTCTTATGTTTCCTTGGGTCTCTTGCTCCTGAGCAATCTATCTTTGTTTTCATAACCACTAAATGCCCTAGTAATCTAAATCTCCTAGGCATCTGGACACCAGGTTCCATAAAGAAGATTTCCATCCTCCTGGCACTTTTCTTGTGCTTTCTTAAAAAGATTAATTTCTGGAATGTGCTTTTAATCTCCCATGTTTGACACCAATTCATAGAGCAGCATTGCTCAGATGTAAAGTTTCTTCCCATACAAAGAGAGCTTTAACAAACTTTATTGCTGCTCATAAGAGAAGGAGAAAAACAGCTACTAGCTGGGTAGCAAAGGGTGTGTGTGTGTGTGTATGTGTGTGTGTTTATTCTCCCATTGAAGACTTCAAGACCCATAGGTTTTGACCTCATTTTAGACAGAGACAGTATGATATCAGTAAGGGATTGTTCCATTATTTATGGGATTAGTAAAAACTAAAGTACTTTGTCAATTACTTAATAAGGAGATTGGAATGCAGAACAGGGAGACAGGATGAAGAATAGAGAAATAGGAAAGTTAGTCCTAAGAGCACCATTCTAGGAAGAGTCTGACATAAAGGATGAGGACCATACCAGTCAAACTATGTTTCCTTGCCTCACACAGCAGTGTATGTAGAGAGTTTTGGCTTGGCAAGAAGAGCTCTATATGAGACCAGGGTGAAGAAGATAGTGGGGAAAGATGTTAGAGTAATATGAGATCAGGAGGATGAAGGGAAAACAAGGCTCTTGGCACATGGAAGATGGTCCTTAACTGATAGGGTGAGGAAGAGGATTGTGGGGAGTTTGAGGAGGAAAGAGACTACCAGGAATAGCTGTTGTATTGAGTGGGACAGAGAATCCATAAAGTGTTTATCTACAAGTGGATTGTGTTTCTGCAGTGAGGACTCAGTTGAGATTTTTGTCAGCATGATTATGCGATTCTTCTCCAGTTTCATTCAGGAACACATGAATAACAGGGAAGGAGATAGATGATGGGAGTAATCCAAGGCTTGACAAAGTATGATCAGAAATAAGACAATGAAGCAAGAGATTCTTATTCTCCACAGAGAACAGTGTAGAGTTGAACTGATTCACCAAAGGGTCAAAATAAGGAAGAGAACACTGTATAAGCCGTGCAGGAATGATGGCCTAAATGTTTATTTATTAATTTATTGAATGATTGATTGACCTGTAAAAGAACTCAGGGATAGATGACTTGGAGGACACAATGATATGAACAATAGAGTTAAAGGTCTTAAAGTCTTAAAGAATAGGGAAAAGATGGAATGATAGAAGATTGTGATCAGATAAAGGAATTTCACAATTTAAGAACATGAAAGTAGAACACAGTGGGTGATGGCTGGATCAAGAGTATATCCATTTTTCTATGTAGCTGAGGTAGAATGGAGGAGTAGGTTATTCCTAAGGTGAAGTCCCATAATATAAGAGAAGGAACTGTGGTGAAGAGAAAGAATATGAAATCAAGCAATGACTTCATACCCTGACAATTAAAAACAATCACCAGTATGTGGATTGGGTGAAGAATTTGAATAGCATGAATCTCAAAGAAGGAGAGGTTGCTGAATGATGGTGATAGGGAGAGTCTGGAAGTGGAAATAGGGATCAAGCAGTATTGCAACTCCACCATCATAGCTAGTGAGTAAAAGCAACCAGTACTGAAAGGACAGTTAGGAATTCAGTGTCATTAGAAGGGATTCAAGTCTCAATGAGTACCAGAAAATGTAAGCAATGAAAAAAGAAATGGATCAAGATGAAAACAAATTTGTTGATTACAGAGAACATAATGGAAGGGACAGGTAGATCTGGAGAGAGACATTTGGTAAAAGTAAGTTAGAGTGTCAGTCAATCAATAATAAATATTTATTAAGCAACTACTATGTACCAGGAATTGTTCTAAGTGCTGGGGATACAAATATGAAAAAAGAAAGAACTTACAATCTAATGGGGAGAACACAGGATACAAAAGAAAATTGAAAAGAGATAGGATAAGGGAATGCATCAAGGCATGGCAGAGAAGTCAGTTAAGAGAAGTTAGAATGTACTGCAGCCAAGTAAGAAAAGAGAAGATTATCTGAGCTGAGCTCTCTTTTTCAAATGGAGATTTGGAGTTCATGATCCCACCATCTAATCAGAGAAGCAGAGGGTAGTGATGAGATGGAGTACCAAGGCTGATGAGATCTTACAGTATAATAAGGTCATCTCAATAATGAATTTCCTGGTTCATGGTGGAGAAGTCAGAGAGGTCCCAAATTAGTGCTGCCAGGCAAGAAATGGGGTGATGGGAGTATGGGAGTGGGTTTAGGGATAGGGAATGGGATTTTTATATTTGTAGCAAGGGGTTCAGAATCACTAATAGTTATGGGACAGAATCAATCAGTCAACATTTATTAAGCACCTACTCTGTGCTAGGCACTCTACAGAGTGCTGGGGATAAAAGAAAAAGGTTAAAGATAGTCCCTGCCCTCAATGAGCTAACAATCTAATAGAGAGCACAATGAGCAAATAGATATGTACAAATCAAGCTATATATAGGATAAATAGGAAATAATTAATAGAGGAAAGACACTAGAATTGAGAGGGATTGGGAAAGGCTTCTTTATAAGTTTCTTTTTAATCATCATTTATTTACCTTTAGCATTCATTTAAAATTTTTTTGAGTTCCAAATTTTCACCCTCACTCCCACCCTTCCTCCATCCACTGAGAAGATAAGAAATGTGAAATTAACTGTACCTGTGAAATTATTAGCCTTTTCACAAAAAAGACCAAGAAAAAAAAAGAAAACAAAATAATTATGCTTCATTCTGCACTCACATTTTATTACTTCTCTCTCTGGAGGTGGAAAGCATTTTTCACCATAAGTCCCTTAAAAGTATCTTGGATCACTGCATAAATCAGAATAGTCAAGTCACTCATAACAGATCATTGTACAAAATTGCTGTTACTGTGTACAATGTTCACCTGGTTTCTGCTCACTTCTCTCTGCATCAGTTCATGTTTTTTTCCGAAACCATTCTTCTCATCATTCCTTATAGCATAATAATATTCCATCACAATCATAAACCACAACTGTTCTGCCATTCTCCAATTGATGGGTATCCCCTCCATTTCCACTTCTTTACAACTACAAAAAGTGCTGCTATAATTATTTTCATACATGCATATCCTTTTTTGGTATACAAACGTAGAAGTGATATTATTGGGTTAAAGGGTATGCACAGTTTTATAGGTCTTTGTGCACAGTTTCAAATTGTTCTACAGAATGATTAGATTAGTACACAACTTCACTAACAGTGCATTAGAGTCCCAATTTTTACACATCCCCTCCAACATTTGTCATTTTCCTTTTCTGTCAAGTTAGCCAATCTGATAGATGTGAGGTGATAACTCAGCTTTTTAAAAATTTGCATTTCTCTAATCAATAGTGATTTAGAGCATTTTTCATACGACCATAGGTAGTTTTGATTTCTTTGTCTGAAAACTGTTCATATCCTTTAACCATTTATCAATTAGAGAATGGCTCTTATTTTTTAGAAATTTGACTCAGTTCCGTATATATTTGAGAAATGAAGCAGAGAAACTTGCTACAAAATTTCTCCCTCTCCTTCCCCCAGCGCAGTTTTCTGCTTTCATTCTAATCTTGGCTGCATTGGGTTTGTTTGTGCAAAATCTTTTAAATTTAATGTAATTAAAATTATCCATTTTACTTTCCATCTCTTGTGTGGTCACAAGCTCTTCCCTTGGCCATAGATATGACAAGAAAAAATTAGTAAAGGCTTCTTGTAAAAGGTGGGATTTTAGTTGGACTTAAATAAGCCAGAGAAGTCAATAGGTAGAGTTGAGGAGGGAGAGCATTCCAGGCACAGGAGATAGCCCAAGTCTGGAACCTAGAGATGGAGTATTTGTAAAACAGCTAGGAGACCAATATCACTGGATCAAAGTATACATGTAGGGGAGTAAGGTGTAAAAAGATTGGTGTAAAAAGAGTTTAGGTATGAGGGGGGTGGTTATATATTAATCATTAAGTAATGAGTATAAGCAGAGTATTGGTGTTTGGAGAAAGAACATTTGAGGAAGGTGATAACCAGACTCTTCAAGGTTGAGAAGATTAAATTAATAATACCTTGAGTTTCTACTGTATTGATTCTACAATGTAATTGATTTTATGCTGTATTGATTTTTATAAATGATTCTGCATTTGTCTAAAGCCACCTTCCTATATCCTTGAGTTGAATTTACGAATTTAGATCTCCCCTCGGAGTTAGTTTAAAATTATAATTTTTAAAAATGGCTATTTCTCATACCAGTATACATAATGTATACACACATGCATATATATATATATATATATACATACATATACACACACACACTTATTTGTGTCTAATAATAGCGATCGCTAGAGCAGGGAGTGAGGAGACTAGAAAAAGAAATTTACATGATAACTTTGTTGTATATTTGAAAGGAATAACAAATTATGCTTAGAAGATTTGCAGTTTTAGGTACAATCATCTTTTTTGTTGTACTACACTATAGAAATGCTTCTTTTCTTCCATAAAGATATATTAATGTTAAAAGGGTGGAAAGTAATTACATACTTTAAAATGAAAGCTAATAGAAATTCACAGTTACATGTACAATACTCTACTGAAAAGAATTGTTTTCTATTATTTTGTGTACTAGGTGGCCATCTAGTGCCAAGTATATTCAAGAGAAGAATGACTAATTATTTCATAGGAAGCTGATGTTTAAGTAATCAGCGTTGAAAAATGATATTATGAAGCCCAATTTGTTAAGATTTGAATCTAAATGGCAAAGCTTTGTTTAAAATCTTTGATGTTCATAGAGTATTAGAGAAACTTGATAGGGAAGCATAAACGTGAAATATATCAGCTGAAGATGAATTTGGAAAGTGAAGAACAAAGGTCTGCATTTATAAGAAATAAAAAATTTCAGGTCATAGATACTGAAGATACAGAAATGAGCCATCATCCTGCTAGTAAAGATGTAGCAATGTAATTATAAAACAGAAACTCAAGAATGTTAAAGTGTCTCCCAGTCCAGAAGGCTCCAGGTAAAGGAGCTGCTTTAAGTAATAGCAGATGCATCTAGAAACCTAATAATTTTGCCTGGGACTACAGAAAGACCCCAGTTCAGACAAAGGGGAGAGCTGAATTCAGTGATAGTATCTTTTTTGCCTAGAAACTCTCTAGACTGAGACCAGTCACCAGAGTCACCAGAGACCAGATTATAGACATACTGGTTGTGAAACCATTTTGGGTGCAGATATGGAAAAATCAATAGTCACAAAAAATGAGAACCATTTAATTTACATATTGGATAAATTATGATATTATCAGTGAGTTATATCAACAACAATATTCATTGTTGAATTATATGTAATTCTGCCTTATACTTTTTGATATGCATAAAGTGTCATGTGTGTATATATATATTTGCAATACCTTCTCTGGACTATTTGTCCCAATGCTTAATGGTTTGGGGCCTCAAAGGATAGTGGCTACCTTGGGTTCCAGGGGAAGCTCTGCGGATTTGTACAGCAACCAAGCCATCCAACAGTATGCTACCTGCTAACAATCAGCAGGTAGACTCAACTAGCTATTACCTCAGGTATTTACTATGATGTCACAGTAAAACAGTAACAAAGCATTCTCCAACCTGATTTTCTCTCTGTCTCTCTTTGTCTGTGTCTGTCTCTGCCTCTTATAGTCCCACACCCATACCCATGCCCACACCCACACCCACACCCACACCTACACATACACCCCCCCCCCCCCGCCCCCACCAATACACATACTCATACAAATACACCGAGTATCCATGGGAACAATGACCTCAAACTTAGAATAAAACAATTGTGAGGTGTGCATGTGGGATAGGCAGTTAGATGACTTAGTAGATAGAATGTTGGGCCTGGCGTCAGAAAGACCTGAGTTCAAATTTGACCTCAGACACTTACTAGCTGTATGACCCTAGGCAAGTCACTTAAGTTCTCTTTGCCTTAATCTCTAGATTCTTTCTTTAGAAAGAAATAGCAAATCACTCTAGTATCTTTGCTAAGAAAATCCCAGGGACACTATGGGTGTACTATTTTCCACAGGGTCATGAAGAATTAGACACTACTGAATGACAGAACAAAAATAATAACATGAATATGGGACACACTTAATGTCATTTCATAGTTTATAGCATCACCATGAAGCTCTTGTCCTGTGTAGCATCTGCAATGGACTAGTTGCTCACTTGAGCTTGTTGCAATGATCACCTTGATGAAATCAGTTCCTGACAGACTTTGATACTACAAATATCACTGCTGGCTTGAGCTTAATTTAAAATATCCCATTTTCCACTTCAGGGTATGTTGTTATTATACTTTTTCCCCCTTGAAATCAGTATTGCTCTAGAAAATCTAGTCACTATAAGCTTAAGGAGTGGAGAATTTAAAATGGTACTAGGTAGGAAATGGGTTCAGAAACCCATCCAAGGAATCAGGAGCTACTTTTCCACAAAAGTTATAGCTAGAGCAAAAGGAAAAAAAATCACTAGACATTCCCAAGGTCTGGGGCTAAAGGAGCTTTTCTAGCCTGTGGATAAACAAACTGATATGGAAAAGACCATGTATAATGGGATAAAGGATGGCTAGAAACTTATCTAAGATAGTCTTGTGCCTTCTTATCTCTTTTAAAAAAATCTAGTTCAATTTAGCTTAATTTTTTTTCTTTTTCCTCAAGAACTTGAACAAAAAACAAGATAGTATTAGTGTGAAATGAACACAATTCTGTATAACGTTGTTAACTTTTGTTATCATAGTTTAGGTTTTTTTTTTGAGTGTTTAAAAATTCATTATGGCAGTCACCAAGTTGCCCTATTTGCTTGTGCCACTTTCTGACCTTTTTTTTTACCCCTTCAAGAAACCTTTATAAAAACTAATGACAGTTTCTTCATTACCAACAGAAGAGGCTCAGATAGGAGAAAATGCATCTCTTAGGATTTGGAAGGCATAAGATAGCTCTCACCACTTTGTCCTCTTGTGCTAAACAAGAGAGGGTCACTACCAGACCCATCAAGTTCAAGGGGTCACTTAGGAAACCTGAAGGGCAAAGCCTTTCTTCCATTTAATCATCTTCTGAGCTCTTATCAGTCTTTTCATCTGCAGACACTTTCCAGTTCTTCCACTTAATTGTCCTTATACCTCACTCTTCCTCTTGGAGTGATGTGACTGTATGGTGGGAATAAGAACCTGAGAACATGACTTATGGCATCATGGCTGTTATCAACAGTAAAATAGCTCCCATGGGAAAATTTACATGTAACCACCCATGAAAACATGGACCATCTCTAGGCACTCTCTTTTTTGTTCTGTTTCTCTATAATATCTAATCTGGCCTAAATGTGCAGAGATTTGCCATTGTCCTGCTGTAGCCCAGGAGAGGCTTTGTAAGTAAGCTTCCCCCAATAAAACCCTTTTCCTACCAACTTGTCATAGGTTCCTCCTTCTTCCATATCTTAGTACCTTTTCTTGTGATGGTGGGACCATCCTTCTAGATTGTTTACATTGATACAGTAACCTTTCAGGTTCTTTTTTTTTCTTTTGCTTTTCTTGGGGTCTTTTTCCTCACTTTCCCCAGAATTACTGGGTGCTGAGTCATCTGGGTGAGAAGAATCACTTCCTGACTCCGAGAAAGAAGTAGGTTTTTTTTTTTTGGGTTGTTTTTGATTTTTTTCTTTCACTTATATGATTGTTTCTTTTCCATAGCACTGAAACTTAAGTTTCTCCTGAACATTCACTTGAGGAATCTGCAACTTTACTTGGGGCTTTCTTTTTACTGTTCTTCTGGTGTGTGTGTGTGTGTGTGTGTGTGTGTGTGTGTGTGTGTGTGTGTGTGCGCACATGTGTGCTTTTTCTGCCTTTTTTTTTATGAGATTTCTCTGACTGCTTACATTTATGAGACTCATGAGTAGACAACTTTTCCTGGAGAGGAAAATGGAAGTTTTTCTTCCATTAATATAATTTTTTGTGGGTCAAAATCCTCAGGATATAGTTCTTTATATTCATTGTGACTCCACCTGTCTGGCATATTAGCCTCATATTTAGATAGCCTGCTATTCCAGGATTTAGTCCTAAGCAAATCATTTTCACATGTCCATGAATTTCTTGCTTTGTTAGTAAAATAAATAACTTTCTTCATTGTATGTGGGATGACTTCCAGTGAAGTTTCCCCATTCTGAATATCATATATATATACATATATATATTCTTATTACTTCCTTGTATTTTGTAATTAAGTTCAGTATTGTTTCCCCATATATATATATATATATGTAAGTCATTGCATATCTCAAGGTAATGTAAGAGCTATTGAGTATTAATACAATTGATTGGATTAGCTATTGAGACCAAATTAGAGGTGTTTTTAGTTTGTTAAAAGGAATGGTAGTTGAGAGGTAGCAAAGGGATAAGTTTCTATAGAACTGTAAGAATTGTTGAAACAAGGCTACTGATAAAAAGTACCTGACAGTAGCCTTGGGAAGAGTTGAGGAGGCAGTAGCTTTGGGAGGAAGTGTGAGTTCCCAGTTCCCAGAGAACTCCTAGATAATACTAAAACAAAATAATGTAGATAAAAGGAGCTGGCAGCAGCAGGTGGATTTGACCAATCAGAAAGCAGACAGCAGCCTTGGGACACTGAGGCTCAGATAAGGACACATCTAGGTTGGATTGAAGGGGGGTCAGTATTCTGAGGTTGTTACTGCGCTTGCATAGTGTACATCATTTATTATGTATATTATCTAACAGAATTAGAGCCTCATTAGTAATAACTAGGTTAATGTTTGGGAGGGGTGAGTAACCCTTGCTTATTTAACCTAGCTTTAGCTTCTGTACCTCGGCCTCCTCTCTCTGGGCACTGTGCCAGTGACTAGACTGCCCATTTCTCGCGAGATTCTAATAAATCTTTCTACCTTCACTTTGAGAGGTCTCTGAGTGATCAATTTATTTGGGTTAGGATCTCTGTACCCCACACAATTGAAACCATCATCTTCACGATTTCTTCATTGAAACTCAAGTTGCTAGGTAATATTCTCCTTTGTGTCCCCTAGTAAACATGTTTCTCCAGCTCTCTTATCTTCTACATATCTGTCTCCTTCTGAATCTTATTTTGAGCATTTGTGTGCCTCATAACATTTCCCAGGAGGACTTTAACCAGAGGGATCTTGGACATGTCTTATCTGTGAACTCTGGGTTCCAGGGTAGGCAGGGGAAGAGGTTTTCGTTTAGCTTTGATAATTATTGCGTTCACCCAACACACACCTTTGCCCTTTCCTTTCCTTTCTGGATATGAGGTCTTCTGATCAGGATACAAGTCTTTGATCCATTGAATAAAGAAGATTATGCGTTACAGATACAGAGCAGCAGAGATAAAACATGTACAGATGATGTGAAACACAGAGGTGCTGCAGCTTTTGAGAGAGACTGGACTAGTCACAGAGGTGGGTGGTGTGGTTGGCATGACTTTATTTTTGTACGACACCAGAGTGTGGCCACTGCTGAAGTCCCCTCTGCCTAATCACTGTGTTTAACAAAATTATGCATCTACCTTAGGGAGGTGAGTGCACACACACACACATATATTACATGTCTGTCTGTCTATCTATCTATTTAAGTCTATATCTATATCTAGCTCTAGAAATCTACTCTAGATATAGAGACATGTATCCCTTGTCCCAAAGTCCATTGGTGCGGGATATTCTCTTCATTGGTAGAAATGAGTGCCCTGTTCTGTGTAAGGGCCAAGACAGAGTTGATGAGAATGGGAAAGCTTAAATGTTCTAGTTTTCTTCAAGTTCTCTTCAAGTTACTAGTTCCTTTGGGTGCTTTCTTAGCTACAAGAGGGAAGAATGAAAGAGGCCTACCTCATTTCAGCTTACTGAAGGAAAAGACTGAGAAGACATGAGAGGAGCTGGCAGTCTCAGTCATGTGTCAATTCCCATGCTTACACTAGAGACTTTGGGGAACTTCCCCTTGAGTGAGACTGAGGACCTTCTTGACTGAGCTACCAGGCTCCCAATGGGAGAGCTACTTCAATCTGTATTGTCTCATATATATTTTCCTATGTATACTTCCTCTGATTTGTTTTATGATGTGGATAATGGGGTTCTTGACTAATTGTTATATGTATTCATTATGGACCTGGTAATAGGAAATAGAGTTTAGGAGGAAGACCCATATATACAAAAACATTTATAGCAGCTCTTTTTGTGGTGGCAAATAATTGGAAATTAACGGGATGCCCATCAATTGGGGAATGGCTGAACAAGTTGTGGTATATGAATATAATGGAATATTATTGTGCTATAAGAAATGAGGAATAGACAGATTCATATTTTACCTGGAGAGGCTTATACAAACTGATGCTGAGAAGAGCAGAACCAGGAGAAATTTGTACACAATTACACACACAATGTATGTGTGATGACCAACTTTGATAGACTGGACTCCTCTCATGAATGCAGGGCTATAAGTCAACTCCAAAAGAGTCATGATGGAGAGAGATGTCTACATTCAGAGAAAGAACTAGAAAGGACAGAGTCTGAATGCAGATGGAAGCAAACTACCTGCACCTTTTCTTTTTCTTGTTTGGTTTTGTTCCCTCTTTCCCATTGCTCATTCCATCGGATACAATCCTTTATAACCTGACCAATGCCTAATGTGAAAGTATCTGCAGATCCTGTACTTGATTGTATGCTGCCATGGGGGGGGGGGGATAGGGAGAAAATTTGAATTGTGGAACTCAATCTTATAAACTAAAAGTAAACAAACCAATTAATAAAGACCAAAAAAAAAAAAAAAAAAAAAGGAAAGCAATAGAGCTTGGTGCCCTTCTTCCCTACCCGATAATGAAACAACAACCAGAAGTTGGCTTGAGCCTAAAACTGATATCCTCTGGATTAACTATACTTAAAGAAACATACTTGTCTGTGAGGAGAGCAGAGCTGCAGCCTCTGGCCCCTGTCCCCCCTTCTACTTCTCCTCCTCGCAGGAATTAAAGACTCCACTGGAGAAGGGCTGGGAGGAGGTGAGAAATGTCTATTCTGTCTCCATTCAAGTCACACAATGATACCTCCATGCTACATGTGGTGATAGTCCATTCGATATATGAACTCTCATTACACATATGCACACACATATGGCATGACATGGCACAACTAGAAGTGCCATGCCTACTTCTGGATGATTGAAATGGCTAGATTAGCACTTTGGTGCTTTGGAGATAGCAAAGCCTCCTCTGTTTCCAGCTAGACAATGTATCTCAGTACTAAAGGACTCAGCCCCTTTGAGAATGATAAAGCAATTTCCGTTTTGGTAATAACTCAAGGGAGTAATTCAGTTTCTTCTTCTCAGCTGCAAGTTATGTGAGGACTTTTGGGGACTATCCCTGGGAATGTTGGGGGAGAAGGCTGTTACACTTACCTTTTTGCTTTTCACTTCTTCCATATGTTACTTCAAGTATGGAGATTCAGCAAGATAAACTTGAGCCTGGGTCTCTGGATTCATCTTTTGCTTTTCCTTTTTTTTGCATGATGCTAGGTGATAGAACACTGATTTCAAGATGGATATATCTAGGCTTAGAGGTGATCTTATGAATCCTCAGTTCTCAATTAATACAGATATGTTTTGGGAATAATCTCCAGGAGCCACTCCATTGTTTCTCGGAAAAAATACCTATTGTTTAGAGAAGCTCCAAACCCTCATCTGTCTTACCAGAAGTTACAGACCTGGAAGAAATTGTATGGATAGTGCAGAGCTGAGGTAAAGTGTGAAAATGTCTATTCAGCAGTTGTGTCAAATAATTGATACTCCCAATTGATAGCTTGTTTTAGTTTGTCTGTCAATGAGGGCTTTTAATGTTAAATATTTAGTGTGTAAAAAACAATCTGTCCTATAACTGATTTACTTTGTATGTTGAGTAACTTTCTACTCCCTCCTTTTTTTGTGAAACCCTAGATATGAGTCAAACCTAAGAATTAAGCAATTATCTTTTCTTCACTTCCTCATGTGAGCCTGTGCGCATACATGTATATGTGTGTGTTGAAACAAAGAGGACAAGGAAAAGATTCTGATCCTTTTTTATGTAGTCAGGTTCCCCCAGTACTGAACTGGGTTTGGAATCCATGTGTGGGTCCAGAACATTAGGAGAGTATCATTAGTGGAAACAGAGATCATAGTACCCTAGACTCTTGGCCCTAGCAATTGGTTCTAATTGTTAGGTTTCTATTTTCTCATTTGTGTATACCTTGCTTGCCACCAGGATAATTTAAGCTCTTTGAGGGCAAAGACTATTTTAGCTATTTTTCTTTGTATGCTTAGGACTTTGCAGAGAACTTTGTACATAGTAGGATGTTAATAAATACTTGGGGTATAAATGAGTAGTATCAGTTTATTAAGTAAATCAATAAATATCTATTTATACTACTATGTGCTAGGCATTGCTAGCTGCTGGAGATACAAAGAAAGGCAAAAGACATTATCTGTTCTCAACAAACTCAGGCTAATGGGGGAAACAATATACAACTATGTACTAAGAAGTTATATGCAAAATAATTTGGAAATAAGTCAACAGAGGGAAGGCACTATAGTTGTGGATAAGTTCAACTCTTATTCGAGATATTCTTCATTAGAAATTTATATTATTATTCTATTCTATCCAAGTGCTTTGGGTCATCCTGATAGGAGAAATCAGTTTTCACCAATGGGAAAATTTTCTTGGGACACTTTATTGGGTACATGAAAACAGTTTTGGAGCTATATATAAGGGTATGATAGGATGCTTTTTGGAAAGTTGTCAGGCACATAAACAGGGGGATCACTGCTACTTGAATTATATCCAGATGTGAATATCAACTTTCAGACCATGAAAGGAACATTAAGAGCCTTGGCAAATATACTAGAACTGGTTGAATCCCAGACTTTATACTGACCAAGACTGTAGAAAAATGCATAGGAAAATAGAAGAAGGAAGTAAACACCTGAGAAGGTTTAACTCCCAGTTTAGCCACTGATTGGTTGGTACCTTACTTTCAATTTATATTTATTTGGATAGGGGACCTTTCAAGGAAAACTACTCCATGTGTCACAATGCTCAGTGAACAAAACCTTTGGAAAAACCAAATAATTCTTTTCATTCTGTATCCATCCTGACTTTAAGTGACTTTATGAAAGAAACGATAGGAAACATCATAAAGACCAATTAAAGAAGAAAAAGTGGAGGAACATCCAAGCTATTTGGGAAGACAGCTTGCAGTCTATTCTCTATTTAGAATGTATGACAAATCCTGAGAAATATAGCTTCTCATCTTTATTTGTTGTATTTGGAATTATTTATAATGTAAAATATAATTTAGTATAGCTTCCATTTAGATCACCACCAAGCAATGTTGAGAATGAAAAATGCTTAATTCCATAAATGATAATGAAACACTATATATCTTTGTATAGTGAATTTAAAAGAACCCCACCCCCATCTCTAGTCTTTACTGACCTATGTCCTCACTGAATGTTGACAGTGATATTTAAAATCTCAGCTAGGAATAGATAGGGAATCTGAAACTGGATACTTGCTCTTTTGCTGCCAAAACTTTTATTATAGCATAATGGAAACCCAGCACTCACCCTCCACAGGCAGATGAGAAACTAGGTTGGCAGAGGAATACATTCCAGGCAAAGCCCAAGCAAAGAATCAGAGAATGTCTATCTTAAGGCAGAGCTAGCCACTAGGGTCTGTCATTGACAAGATTGTGAAGAGGAAGATATCTCTTTAGCTATATCCCCCTTTTTGTATCTTTCTTCCTTTCATAATCACTGTCTATTTTTAGGTATGCAAAGTTCTGATGCTACTCAATATTTACGAAGAGCTTTCAACTTCTAGTGTCTCTCCTAGTCACTCATGCTCCAAACCTTTCTGGGCACCTAGACTCCATCAAAGGCAACCTGTCTTTGCCATCAGTGTTGTTGAGGAAATGGATGTAGCAGGACATTCAAGTTCAGCTTCTGCAATTCTATTCCCCGCCCCCTTTTAAAATTTATATGTATTTGAAACATTTAATTTTAAAACTTCAAATTCCAGATTCATTCCCTTCCTCCCTTGTCACCCACTCTTGCTGGGAAGATAAGCAATTCAGTATATGTTGCACATGTATAGCTATGCAAAACATTACCATAGTAGATATATTGTAAAAGACTGACTATATTTCCCTCCCACCTATCCCACCCCCCCCACTTGGTCCATTCCCTACTTTGATCTGTCCCTTTTCAAAAGTGGGTGCTTCCAACCTCCCTTCCCCCCCAGCACTCCTTCCCTTCCATCATCCCCTCTCTCATTCCCCTCCCCCCTACTCTCCTGTAAGGTGAGATATCCCATTTAGTATGTATGTCATTATCTCCCTGAGCCAAATTCAATGAGAATATGGTTTTGCCTTTTTGCCTTCCTGTTCTTCCCCTCCCTTGCAACCACTTCCCCTTGCCTCTTCTATATGAGATAGTTTACCCCTTTTTGTCTCTTCCCATATCCTCTCAGTTATATTCCTCTCTCACCTCTTAATTTCACCTTGTAGGTATCATCCCTTCCTGTTAAATTCGATCTGTGCCCTCTATCTATGTATACCTGTAAACATATATACACACATTCACATATGTATTCATATGCCCATATAACCTTCTTCAAATATTTTCATACTGAGAAAGGTTTCATCAGTTATAGTTATTGTTTTTCCATATAAGAATGTAAATAGTTCAACTTCGATAAGTTCCTTTTGATTTCTTTTCCCTGTTTACCTTCTCAAGCATCTCTTGCTTCTTGTGTCTGAATGTCAAATTTTCTATTCAACTCTGGTTTTTTCTTCAAGAATGCTTGAAAGTCCTCTATTCCACTGAATGACCATATTTTCCCCTGAAACAAGATACTCAGTTTTGCTGGATAGGTGATTTTTGGTTTTAATCCCAGCTCATTTGACCTCCAGAATATCATATTCCATGCTCTTCAATCCCTCAGTGTAGAAGCTGCCAGGTCCTGTGCTATTCTGATTGTATTTCCACAATATTGAAATTGTTTCTTCCTGGCTGCTTGTAGCATTTTCTCCTTGATCTGGGAATTCTGGAACCTGGCTATAATATTCCTAGGAGTTTTCTTTTTGGGATCTTTTTTAGGAGGTGATGGGTGGATTCTTTCAACCTCTATTTTGTCCTCTGGGTCTAAAACATCAGGGCAATTTTCCTTGAGAATTTCTTGAAGGACGATTTCTAGGTTCTGTCTTTGATCATGGCTTTCAGGTAGTCCAATAATTTTAAAATTCTCTCTCCTGGATCTATTTCCAGGTCAGTAGTTTTTCCCACGAGATATTTCATATTGCCTTCTATTCTTTCAATTGCTTAGATCTGTTTAATGGCATCTTGATTTCTCATAAAGTCACTAGCTTCCATTTGCTCCAGTCTAATTCTGAAGGAATGAATCTCCTCAGTGAGCTTTTGAGATTCTTTTTCCATCTGGCAAATTCGGCCTTTTAAGGCATTCTTCTCCTCATTGCCTTTTTGAGCCTCTTTTGCCATTTGAGTTAGTCTATTTTTTTAGGAAGACTCAACATTTATTAAGCACCTTTTGTGTGAAAGGCATGGTGCTGGCACCCTGCCAAGATACAAAGATTGACACAGGCATTCTGCCCTTGAGAGGGCTTAAAGCCTAATATGGGTTTATATAATACATAAAACTATGTAAAATAAAACAACAATGACCTCCATTCTTTACTGTTTCAAATCCTGACCAGCTGTCATTCCCAACCACCCTAAACATAATTATCAGTTTTCAATTAAGAGGCCATCCCTTTAGATATGGAAAGTCACTTGATTAGTACTCTGAAAACAAGGTACAAAAGAGTTTTCAGTTAATAGGCCATCCCTTTAATGACCAGGCAATTAAATCATTATTAATTAGTTCTCCACAAAGAACCCTAACAACCCAAACAGATATGGGAAACCACTTTATTAATATTTTGGAAACAAGGTGATGCCTGAATTAATTACTTTTGATTTGCTGGAAACCTATAAAATGGGCTAGCTATCCCTATCTTTATTACTTTGTAGCCCTGATTTGCCTGGGAATTCAGGCTGTCAGTAACTATTTTAGCCCTAGTACTAATAACCAAGGTCCCCAGGTCCCTGAGAAATGTCCAGCTGGGCTTTCTCTCCATGACACAAAAATCTCATTAAGTAGATGATTAAATTCACAACACTCAGTCACATCCTCAAGAACTTTTCCTACATAGGAAAACCTTCACATAGTATTAGACTTGGTTTTATTCAAGCTGCTTCCTCTCCAAGACAGAAAACACAAAACCAAGGAATGGAATGGAATGATTTTTTTCTATTAAGACGAAAACAATGAAGTTCAGAACTGGATCACTTGGCCCTTTCTCTTCTTATCTCCTCCCAGTTCAAAATGCTTACACCTATTAATGGCAAGCATCCTCTTAGACCTGCAGTTGGGTTCCACACATTCAAGCCACAGTACCATCTTTTTTGTGGTCTTTGCCTTTTTCTGGAAAATTGGCTTTGTTTGACCACCATAGTTACTCTGCTTCCGATCGTATCGCTTTCTCCCCTGTACATATAATGAATCCTTGCCTTTCTTGTACTGCATCACTTTAGGCTGGTGCTTGCTGCACTTTTGGCAGAAAGTTCTGTGGGCTTTTGGGATGTTCACCAAAGGGCAGCTCTGCGCTTCCACCCAGGCTTCTCTGATGCCTAGGCCACTGGGATCCCTCCGCCGAGTGCTCATAGACAAGTGCTCGGCCAAGGACAACAACGAGCTGAAGAAGATGACCAGCTTCTAAGGATGACAGCTGAAGACTTGAGTTAGTCTATTTTTTAAGGTGTTGTTTTCCTCAGTCAGGCTGTTGACTCTCATTTCATACTTTTCCTGCATCCTTCTCATTTCTCTTCCCAATTTTTCCTCCACTTCTCTTATTTGGTTTTTAAAATCCTTCTTAAGGTCCTCTATGGCCTGTAACCCGCTTGTATTTTCATTTGGGGCTTTTGGTGCAGGAGTTCTGACCTCACAATCCTCCTCGTATTCCATGCTTTGATCCTCTTTGCCCCCAAAATAAGAGTCTAACATTTCTGTTTATTTACTTGACTTTTGGGCTTGTTGCCACAGTAGGATTCTGCCACCACCCAAGGGAGTTTCCATTCCAAACATTGGGGTTTTCTCAACTTCCGGAGGCATTCTTTGGGTGCCCTCCCTGAAGCCCCCACACACTTTGGCAAACTGGTCATATACTCCAAGACCTCCACCCCAGACTGCAATCCAGATCCAACAAGGTTAAAGCAACAGTGATTACCCCCAAGACTGATTGCCCAATCCCCCTACAGTTCACAGGCCAGGAGCTGAAGCCACAACTGAAGCTGCAAAATGGTAGTTGTGCCACAGCTCTTCAGCTGCTTCTTGCCCCCAGGGGAAGAAGTGGACAGGCTCCCAAATACTGGTCCCAAAGTCCATAGGTCACTAACCTCTCACTTTGTCCTAGGCATCTATGTGTTGGTAATTCTGGAAACACCACAGCTGCTGGTGTTCTGGTGTCCCTCCACCCTGGGGCTAAAACCTCTGACTCACGTGGTCCTGGGCTCAGCTCCCAGAATGCTGTTGGCCGCTCCCTAGCTGTCCTCAGTGGGAGGTTAGCTTCTCTGTGTAGTTTTGTGGGTTCTGGACCTCTAGAGGTTGTTCAGAGTCCCCTTTTCCATAATTTTGAAGTGAAGCTTCTGCAATTCTTGGCAATGTGAGTCTTTGAGAAACGTAGGACCTAAGAACAACATTGTTTTTCTCTAGACCTTAAGGGAAAAGCTCTTAAGAGCAAAGGCAAGGAGGAGGCACAATGAGTGCATACTGTGATTTGGAATGTGGATCAGTATACTGAGGGAGAATAGAGACAGGCACTGAGACAGTGCTGTGGTCATGTGGCACCCTTGCCAGAGCTCTGGGCATTATAGCACCCTAGCCTTCAGCAGCCGAGGTATGAGGTACCAAAGAGGCATGGATAACTTTCTGTTTGGGAGATGATAGACACCAAATGGCTACTGCTTCACTGTCTAATAGAGCATATATTAAATATTGTACTATTCCTTGATATTTGTTCATATTTTCTGTTTAATTAATAGTTGAGATAAAGAATTGATTGATTACAACTCATCTGTCTTACATGTTTCATTATTTTTGAATTTTTTTTGTTGTTGTTCAATTGTTTTTCAGTTGTGTCTGACTCTTTGTGAGCCCATTTGGGGTTTTCTTGGCAAAGATACTGGAGTGGTTTATTTCCTCCTCTAGTATATTTTACAGATGAGAAAAGTGAGGCTAACAAGGTTAAGTGACTTGCCCAGGTCAGATAGCTAGTAAGTGTCTGAGGCCACATTTGTTAATAATAAGTAGAAATGTTGATGATTTGTGTATATTTATTTTATAGCCTCAAAATATGCTGAAATAAAAAATTCTCTCAGTTAACTTTTAGTTGGCTCTCAATATTCTCTATGTGGATTATTATGTCTTCTGCAAAAGTGTCTATTTTGTTTTTATTTTTTACCTGTTCTGGTTATCTCAATTTATTTTTCTTGTTATTGCTATATCTATCACTTCTAGCACTATGCAAAATAGTAGTGCTGATAATAGACATACTTGTTTTACCCTTCTTCTGTCTGAAATGTAAATCCCCTGGTACTTTAGGTTAAATTATAGGAAAAATGAGACATTCCAGGTCATTCAAGAGTTAACAAGAGAAGATTTACTTAGTTATAGTAAGAGAAGAACATCCAATAAGGGTAACCATTGAGGAGCTTTAAGCAAAGCTCCCTTACCTGTGTTACCAATCATTCTCTACAAAGCAAGCCTTGGAGAGAGCTTCTGGAGCTCCTCTTGGCTCAGGCAACAAGGAAGTAATGTAAAAATCCTGAGCCTTTAGTCCTCTGAGCCAACCAAGTTTTAAATATGGCATTAATACTTCTTAAGGAAAAGTAAGCTAACTTGCAAGGGGGTTGGGGTTATGATATTGCTTCTAACACATTCCTTAATCTTGCTGTAAAGGCAAGTTTATTTATGTGACAAAGCTAACTCTTAGTTATATATATATCAACTATGACACTAAGATCCATTTGTTACTAGGTTTTAGTGTTTTTTTTTTAAACAGTGTAATGTCAATCACGGCTGCACACCTGAAGACTGCTGCTGTGAATAATTTTAAGGGTCTAATCACACAGTATAATGAACTCTTTATCCATTCAGCAATAAACCAAAAGCATAACATTCACAACATAACATTATTACTAAGGTGGCCACATAGTCTCAAACAGAACATATCATTCAGTATATCTTATAGCATTCCTTAGAATCCTCATATATTTCCCAGAATACTTGTTTACACAGTTAGGGGAGGTCCCAGTCTGGGGTCTTCCCTAGCACAACACATTGCACTACACACACACACACACACACACACACACACACACACACACACATATTATTGCATCCCCAAAATCAGGGGGCCCCAGGCTAGGGTGTGTCTTAGCAAAACATATCCTTAAGGGGAACCAGAAAATACAAAAACCATCTGCTCCTAGGTCAGTGTAAATCACAATCTCCTCAATCAATATACAGTGTCCAAGTAAAGTCCTCTTTCATCTTGACTCAAGGCTGACTTCCAAACCCATGGCTCTTCCTCTGTGAACTGACTGCTCCTTACTCTTGCCTGGATTCACATGTAAGCAGTTCTCCACTCCTGCTCCACATTTCAGTTTACAGGGACTGTTCCACTCTAAGCTCCTACCTGACAGCAGGCTCCAGGGGCTCCTGCCTGCAGCTTCTGTTTCTAGGAAAACAAAGCTTAATAGGGCTACAATAATATTTATACACATTATCAGTACCATCACCTCAATTCACTTTATCAGCTCTTAAAAGGGGCTTAAGCTAAGCCTCCTTCATGTGTGTGGATCTCTAGTCTTCAGCTCAATTCACTCATAAAGACCAACAGACAGGGCTTCTGTTGAGAAACTAACACAGATCAACAGACAGGGCTTCTGAGAAATTAATACAGACCAAAAGATGGGAATTCTGACTAAAAAATTAACACAGATCAACAGGGCTTCTGTCTGAGGAATTAGCATAGATCAACAGATAAAACTTCTGTCTGAGAAATCAACATAGACACAGATTAACAGACAGAGTACTGGTATCATAAACATTCTTTCTGTTAGGCCTTCCCACAAGCAAGTTCCCCTAGCCTGCTCACACTTCTCTCTTTCAGTTCTGTACCTTTCTCTCCTGTCCTCTCCTTCAAAGCAATACAGTGTAGTATTTCCAATCAAAGACTCTTACTTCAGTCAAAGTATCTTGATTCAATCAGAGGCAAGACTCAATCAAAGGCACACAATTAGCTAAAACTCAATCCAGAAAAACAACAAAAAACTCTGCTGTTACAAAGAGAAATGAGTGTTGAGTTTTGTCAAAGATTTTTCTGTACCTATTGATGTAATTATGTGTTTTGGGGGTGTGTTATTATTACAACCTATTATAGTAACAGTTTTTCTAATATTCCTGGTATACATCATACTTGGTCATAATTATAATCTTATTGATATGTTACTATTGCTTCTTAGCTAATATTTTATTTTAAAACTTTGTGTTGATAACCATTAGAGATATTGGTCTGCAATTCTTTTTTCCTCTGTTTTACTTCTGCCTGCTTTCAACATCAAAACCATATTTGTATCATAGAAGCAATTTGGTAGGAGCCCTCATTTTCCTATTTTTGCAAACAATTTTTTAGTATTGGAATGAATTCATCTGTGAAGGCTTGATAGAATTTACTTGAAAATGCATCTGGTCCTTTTTGTTTGTGACTTAATTTATTGTTTATCATTTTTCTTGCTTATTATTAAGCTATTTATTTATTATTTTGTTATTCTGTGAAATTTATTTGTTGGTTAATATTGATTCATTTCATTTAAATTATTCATTACTTATAGTTGGACAAAATGGTTTCTGATAATTTTATTTCTTTATTTCTTATAATTGTCCTGTTTACTTTTTGATACTGGTAATTTGGTTTTCTTCTTTCTTTTTAAAATTTTTTATTTTTAATTTATGATATAAAACAAGCATTTCATAACAATGAATATCAATATCAATAACATGACAACAGTACAAAAAAGATGATTGCACATGAAAATGCAAATCTGCTATGTATGACTTGCTATTCCTTTCAAATATACAATAAAATTATCATGTAAATTTCTTTTTTTTTCCATTTTTTCTTCCATACCTCTCTTCTCCCTCCCCTACTCTAGAGATGGCTACCATTAGCCAAATTATTCTATACATACTTTTGTTTATAATTTCTTTCTCTAGATGCAGATAGTCTTTTTTCATATGTCCTTTTGGGATATAAGTTAATTTGGGTATTTATAATTGTCAAAATAAATTATTTATTCAATGTTGTTTTTAAAACAATATTGCTATTACTGTATACAATGTTCTCTTGGTTCTGCTCATTTCGCTCTTCATTATTTTATATATTTTTCCATGTTTTTCTAAGATCATTGAGCTTATCATTTCTTATAGTACAGTGGTATTCCATTACTATCTCGTACCACAATTTGTTCAGCCATTCCCTAGTTGATGAACATCCATGTAATTTTGAGCTCTTTGCCACCACAAAGACAGCTGCTACAAACATTTTAGAATATATAGGTGCTTTCCCTTTTCCCCTAATTATCTTTGGAAATAGACAAAGTAGTGGTACTGCTGAATGTAGTTTAATAACTCTTCGGGCATAATTCTAGATTGCTTTTCAAAATGGTTGGATTAGTTCACAAATCTACCAACAATGAATCAGGGTCCCAATTTTTCCACATACCCCCAGCTTGCTTTCACCTTTAATCATCTTAGTCAACCTAGTACAAAATGATATTTCAAGGTTGTTTTAATTTGTATTTCTCTAGTCAATAATGATTAGGGTATTTTTTCACATGACTATTGCTTTGATTTCTTCTTTGGAAAACTGTTCATATCTGTTGACCACTTATCAATTGGGGAATGACTTCTCTTCTTATAGATTTGACAAAGTTCTTTATGTATTTTAGATATGAGACCTTTAATAAACTGTCAATAATATTTTCCCCAAATTTTCTGCTTTCCTTCTGATCTTGGTTACATTTGTTTTATTTGTGCAAACCTTTTTAAATTTACTATAATAAAATGATCCATTTTAACCTAACTTTGCTTTCTATCTCTTGTTTATTTATAAATTATTTACCTAACCATAAGTCTGATACATAATATATTCCATGTTCTAATTTTCTTGTAATATCTCTCTATATTTATATTTATATCTCCTTACTTTAAAAAAATGAAATAAGTTAATCTGCATTCTATTTTTAAAAAATGTTTCAGTTTAAATGGTTTTGATTTTAATTTTGATTTGTGTTAGTGTTTGTCAGATTTCTAAATTTTCTAAAAATTTGTGCTTAGCTCAGGTTTTTGAATTATTGGTTTTCTAATTATCTTAGTTACATGCTCAATTTTTTTTTGTCTTTCCTTTAGTAGTAAAAATGTTTAGAGATATGAATTTCTTCTTCTTAATGGCTTTTGCTTCATCTCACAAATATGGAATTGTTATGTTGTCTTATTGTCATTTTCTTTGATGAAGTTATCTCTCATTTTTTATGATTTGTCCTTTGGCTCACCAGTTTCTTAAGATTAAATTATTTATTTTCCAGTTAATATTGGATCCTTTATTCAGTGGCCTCTAATTGGATAAAATAATTATGCAGTTGTTATAATAAAGGATGTGACATTTCTGTTTTTATAAATTTGTTTGTGAAGCTTTTATGCCCTAAAACAGTTTCTATTTTTGTAAAGGTGTTATGTAGTGCTGAGATATATGAATACTCCTTTTAATTCTAATTTAGCAATTTCCAGAGATCTATCATATTTAATTTAAAAATTCTATGTCAAGCTTTAACTTCTTTCTTGATCAATTAGATTTCTCTGAAATCTAAAGCTTTAAGGAATTATATTGAGGTCCCCAAATATTATAGTTTTATTATTTTTTGTTCCCATAATTCATTTGTTTTCTTTACACATTTACATACTATGTTTTTGGGTGAAGTACTGATATTAATTTAGTGACTATGATATTTGTATTATAATATTTTTATCATAATATGGTTTTCTTATTTATCTCTTCTAATAATCCCCCTCCCCTTTTTCTTTGCTGTTACCTTCCTTGAGATAATGATGGCTACCTTTGCTTATGTTGTTTTTCTCCTGAAGTGTCATTGTTTTTCCCCCCAGGCCCATGTTTTAACTCTGTGTGAAACATTGTGTTTCTTGTAAACAACATATTGATAGGTTCTGATTTCTAATCTAATCTGCTAGCCTAGCATGTGCTCTTTCATTTGTGATCATTAATTATGTATTTCTCTGCATCCTATTTTCTTATCCTTTTTCCTCTTCTTGCCTTCTGTCTCATCTTTACTAAGAAAATGATAAGAGAACAATCTTCTACTCTTAGTCTCCTCTTCTCCACACCTTGTAAAACCAATCATGAACAGCTCTCCTGAGGACTGCTGCTGTGAATAACTTTAAGGATCTAATCATATAGTATAGTGAACTCTCTATTTATTCAGCAATATACTAAAGCAAAACATTCAAGAAACTAAAGCACAACATTCACAAGAACATAACATAACAACTTATTACTAAGGTGGCAACATAGTCTTAAACAAAACATATCATTCAAAAAGGCACAATCTCCTCAATCAATATAAAGTACTCATAAAGTCTTCTTTCATCTTGATTGGAGGTTGGCTTAAGTGAATCATCCTTAAGGGGCAACCATCCTTAAGCCAATCATCCTCAAGGGGTAGTGGAAAGTACAAAGGCCATCCACCCCTAGGTCACAGTAAGTTAAAATATCATCAGTCAGCACTGAGTGCCCCAGTAAAGTCTCTTTTCATCTTAACTCGAGGCCAACTTCCAAACCCCATGGCTCCTCTTCCACACTCCCAGCTCTTGCCTGGATTCACCCCACTGTTGCCTGGATTCACAGGTAGACAGCTCCTGTTCCATATTGCAGCTCATGGGGACTGCTCCACCCCAAGCTTTTCACAATTTCTGTTTCTAGGAAAACAAAGCTCAACAGGGTTGCAACAATATTTACACACATTGCCAGCAATTCACTTTCTGTCTGAGAAATCAACACAAATCAACAGAGTGCTTCTATCTGACAAAGTAACACAATTCAACAGACAGAATGCTTCTGTGTGACAAAGTAAGAGCAACACAGAACAACAGAGTGCCAACATCACAAACATTCTCTTAGCTCTGCTTTGTCTTAGCTTGTGCTCGGGCTTTTTTTTTTTTTTTTGCTTTGCTTCTTCCTGTTCCACCCTTCCTGTTCTGCTCTTTCAGCAAACTCCTTCAACTGTGCGCCCCATGTACTGATTAGGCCTATTAAGGGCAGGGAAGGTCTCCAAACTCCCTTAAGCCCATTAAGGGAAACACAATGTATACAGTTTCTAATAAAGATTTGACACAATCAAAGGTGAGGCTCAAAGGCACTTGATTAGCTGAAACAAGAAACAAAGTACTACTTTGCTTGCCATTACATGGCTAGACTTCGATCACTAAGTCTCATCTTTTATTTTTTTTTAAACCATTCCTTAATGATCCACCCTCTCAGATTTTTATTTCTTTTGCTTGTGACTCCTCTCTCTCTGAAACTGTTCTCCCTTGTATCCTCCTTCCCAACTTCCAGTTCTTTTCTCTTTCCTTGTTTCATTCAACATCTTCCTAGACCAAATAAGTATGTTCTTTCTTCCACTTTCCTTTTACTGATTTAGATAAAAGTGATGCTCAAGTGATACCTTGTATGGCTTTGTATGGCTTTTACTTGTGCACTCAGATTACATGGAAAAATTAAACTTCCCATCAATGCTTCCCCTTTTATCTCGTTCCCCTTCTATTTTATTTCCTTTTTTTTTTTTTAAAGAAAATCAAACTAAAATAAAATGACTTCCAGTCCTTTTGACTTATTAATTGCTTTCTATGATCTTGGAACATATTAGGTTTCTGATGGGACATATTTCTTTTCTCCCTATTATAATACAGACACTTCTTCCCCATATAGTTCCTACATTTACCCAAGTACATCTATCTTTTTTATGTTTCTTTTGGCTCCTGTGTTTGCATTTCAAAGTTTCTATGTAAGCTCAAGTCTTTTTTCTACATAAGCTCTAGTCTTTTTTTCCTTTTTGATCTTCCTACCTTAAGACAGGTGCATCCTTTACAGAATGCATCCTTTACACAGTTGCCACAGTCATTTTCCTAATACTGACCATTTCACTCTTCCATTTAATGAACTCCAGAAGCTCCCTTTTACATTTAGAATAAAATACAAATTTGTACCTGACATTTAAAACTGCATAAACTGATAACAACATACCTTTCCAGATTTCTTAAGTGTTACTCCCCTTTATATAGTCTATAATCCATACAAATCAGGTTGGCAAACCTGCCAACTCCATTCAACCTCTTATTTCCATTTTATTTTGTAAAACCTATTCTCTATACCTGGAAGACTCACTCTTACTTCTTACAACCCCTAGCTTCTTCAAAGCTCAGTTCTAGTGATATCACCCATATTTGACCTTTCTTTTTTACCTTGCCAACTAGTCTCCTGAAAAAATTTTGTATTTACATTGCATATATTTTATATTTTTGTAAACTTTGGTACACATTATTTCTTTTAGTAGAATGTAAGTTCGTTTGAGGTGGGGATAATTTTGTCTTTGTATTTCTAGTGCTTACTGTTAACAGGATTTTTTTTACTGAGCCTGTCTCTAACCTGAGAATGATGAAACAGCATGTCAGAGACAAAGTGCCAGTAATCAGGTAGCCTTTTAATTAATTAGTTTCATTATGAGGAACACATCTGCAAATTGGGAATTCTCCTGATCAGAATTCCACCTGGCTGGTGTGAAAACAGAGGTTTATATACAGAGGTTTATATAAATCACAAGTGGGAAGGGAGAAGGGGAGGTGGATTACAAACAATGGTTCCTGGGGTCAGAGTGGTTTCCCAGTTTCCCACAAATGGAAGACAGTATGAGAATTCTGGAGGGAGAGTCTTTGGGGGTCATGACTTGGTGGGTCACAGGACCAGAGTTCTGTGAAGGGAACAGGTTCTACAATCTTTTATTTGCTTTACTTCAGGTGTATAGGCACTAGGATACGAGTGATTGTGAGAATTGTCAAAGTTTGATTGTTCATCTTAAGCTGCATTGTGAGAGCTGACACAAGCAGGAAAAGTCAATTCTTGAGTATTCGAAATTATTAGTATATTCATCTCATATAGATTAATATAAAAATCCTAATTCTACATTACTTATAGCAGTTGATTAATTAATAATTGTCAGTTGATTGATTGGAATGTACTCTCTTGTCACTTTGAGTTCATTAAAGCCCTATGTTCCTTCAAAGTACAGCTTAGGCACTACTGTCTACAAAATACCTTTCCTAAGATCTTCATCTTGAAATTACTTTGCATTGCTTTGTGTATACTTTTATTTACTTGTTTGTATATATGTTTTATCTCCCCAGGATAATGTAAATCTCTTGATGATAGGGATTGTTTTTTCCTCCTTTTATGTTCTCCAAATCTGGTAAGTATTTAAAAACTTTTAAATTAAACTTTCATTATTATTTTCCTGATTCATTTTTTGGCAATGTAATTTTTTTCCCATTTAATGCCAACGTAACCATGCACAAATGGCTTATTTTTCCTCAATATATTATCCTTACTGTTCCTGTAAAAAATATAAGTGGTATCTAGCCTTGAAATACAAATCGATTATTTTGAGTTTTTCTAGATTCAGTTTAGTTTCATATGAAGTCTGGTAATATCATGAGTCACATTTGTTGCTGAATCTTTAGTATTGGATTTCCTAAACTAGGTTGCTGGTACTAGGAAGAGACATTAGAGTAGGTCACCACCTTCTCAGTTTCATACATGATGAAATAAGTAGAGGAACAAAGTGCAAAGTACTTTTTTTGGCCTGTGAACTTTTATTTTTTTTCCAATTTATTTATTTATTTTTAGTTTTCAACATTCATTTCCATAAGATTTTGAGTTACACATTTTCTCCCCGTCTTTCCCTTACCCCCACCCCAAGCTAGTGAGTCTACTGAATAACACTTCTCCCAATATGTTCTCTCTCATATCCTCTAACTTTCTAGTAGGGTAAGATGGATTTCTATACCCCAGTGCCTGTATATCTTATTTCCCAGTTGCATGTAAAAGAAATATTTTTTTAACATTTGTTTTTAAAACTTTGGTTTCCAGATTATTTCCTTTCTTTTCCCTTCCCCTCCTCACCCACCCCCACTGAGAAGACAAGCAATTCAATATAGGTTGTACATGTGTAGTTATGCAAAATGCTTCCATAGTAGTTATATTGTGAAAGACTGACTATATTTCCCTCCATCCTATCCTGCCCCCCCACTTATTCTATTTTCTATTTTGACCCTGTCCTTTTTCTTTTTTTCCCCCTTTTTTGGGAGCTTTTATTTTCCACATGTCCTTACACAGAGGGCTTGATTTGAGCAGTTTTTTCACTTTCTATAGAAAAACAAGTATATGCCTGGTCCAAAGGAAAGGAAATGGCTTAGTTCTCCATGGTCCTTCTAGGGCTTTCACTTCTTCTTCCGGCCTTTGTGCCGCTGTTCCTTACATTGTTGTGCTCTCAGGTCCTTCTTCATCCGTGTGTCCACCACTTTAAAGTGACCTTTGACTCCAGCTGGTCGTCGGACCTTTCGGCCCACACCTTTTTTAGCCACAACATAGGTAACCTGGCGTTTCTCCTTGCCAAACCCAGCCTTCTTGTAACCCTGTCCTTTTTCAAAAGTGTTTGCTTCTAGCTACCCCCTCCCCCAATCTGCCCTCCCTTCTATCATCCCCCTTTTTATCCCCTTCCTTCCTACTTTCCTGTAGGGTAAGATACTTAATTGAGTGTGTATTTTATTCCCTTCTTAAGCCAAATTCAATGAGGGTAAGGTTGACTCATTCCCTTTCACTTTCCTGCTCTTCCCTACCATTGTAACAGTTATCTCTTACCTGTTTTATATGAGATAATTTACCTTATTGTACTTCTCTCTTTCTCCTCGCAATATATTTCTCTCTTACCTTTTAATTTTATTTTTGTAGATACCATCCCTTCATATTCAACTGATCCTGTGCCCCCTGTCTATGTATACATGTACACATATATGCACACTAACATATATATATTCATACACACATATACTCTCCTATACATACATATATATGTATACTTATACATACATATATATTTCCTCCAACTATCCTTATACTGAGAAAAGTCTCATGAGTTACAATTATCATCTTTCCATGTAGGAATGTAAATAGTTCAGCTTTAATAAGTTCCTTATGATTTCTTTTTCCTGCTTACCTTCTCATGCTTCTTTTGCTTATTGTATTTGAAAGTAAAAATTTCTGTTCAGCTTTGGTTTTTCATCAAGAATCCTTGAAAATCCTCTCTTTCATTGAATGACCATATTTTCCCCTGAAACATTATACTTGTCAAGAGATTAACAGATTTATTAATTTTAAAAAACTTTTATAAATAGGAGTATTTAGAGAACTTTACTATGAATATGAAATATTTCTGTTTAGATTATACTCTGGGAAATACTTTAGGTGACCCTATGTCTACGCTTTAAAGCTTCACTTGGTTTAAAAAAGTTATTTCCATGATTATATCTATCACAGAATCTTATATTAATTTAAGATATATAGGAGACACTTATTTTGAAGAGAACCTTGAAAGCTGCATTTGGTCCTACTATGTTAAATAATTTTTTGGAAACAAATATCTACAACGGGAGCTTATATTTTCATCAAGAATAACTTTGATGTGTGTATAAACTATTCCTATCAGGATTTTCAGAACTGAGAAAGTAGACATAAGGATTAGTAATGGCCATATTTGCACATTTTGTTATTGTTGAGTTGTTTGTCATGTTTGACTCTGTGATTCCATTTTGGTGTTTTCTTGGCAAAGATACTGGAGTGGTTTGCCATTCTTTCTCCAGCTCATTTTGCAGATTATGATCTGAGGTAAACAGGGTTAAGTGCTTGCCCAGAGTCACAAGTGACTAAGGCTGGAACTGAAATCATGAAGATGAGTTTTCAGATTCCAAGCCCAGTACTCTACCTACCTTGCCATGTAGCTGCCGGATACTTGCAAATAGCATTATACTAACTGAGAACTTTAATTCTACAAAGCATTTTGAGCAAAATGCTTAAAAATAATAATTTTTACAAGATTGTACCAAAGTAAATGAAAAATGCATATTGTCCAGAGTATGCTATGCAAACAGATATATATTCATTGATACAATTTAAATATATAACATAATATCAAATATATGTATATGCATATGTTACATATGTGTATACATATGTGTGTATATACACATATAATGTATTTCGCCCCTTTGAGCCAATTAGGTCTCAATGAGAGTTTTAATGCCTAAAAAAAAAGAATTAGCACCGTGGCAGGATGGGGAATAAAAAACTAGTATCATAAGCAGTCAGTCTCACTAGGGAGAGGAACCATACTATACCAGTGATATTAACAAAAGGCCAAAATATCTTTTGAAGACTGCTAATGTCAGGGACTTTTCATTAAGATGGAAACATGAAAAGTCATAGAGGAGCCCAACTTTCCCATGCAAACCCAGAAATTATCTGAAAAGAAAGGGCTATACTAAAGAAAACCAAAGAGAAATAGGTTGTAAGGAAAATAAATAGCTGAGAATGGACAGAACGATGAAGCAATTAGAACTCAATAACTCCATGAAGCAATAGAATATACTAGAATAAAGTAAACGATTTGTTAAACTAGAAGAAGCTATAAGCTGACCTGAAAAATACATAGAGGAGAGATAATTAAGAAACATTGAATTCCTCAAAAAAAGATCAAACAAAAACATTGAATATTACAATTCAAGGAATGCTTTAAAATTACTCAGATCTATTAGAACTGGAGGGAAAGCAAAAATAGAAAGAATATAAATGATCATCTCCTGAAAGAAATCCCAAAGAAAGCTATAACCCAAATCTAAAGCTTTCAAGTTAAAAAAAAAACAGAAAAAAAGAATTCAGGTAATGAAAATTGTAGTTATGATCACACAAGACATTGCAACAAGCCATTAAAGGAGATAATATCTTGGAATATGGTACTTCAAGATGCAAAAGATAAAAGATTAAAAATAAAATAATCTATCCTGAAAACAGTGTAACTCTGTAGGAGAAAATAAAGCTTTCAAAAGAATAGAATATTAAGCCTTTCTGATGAAAATATCTGAGCTAAGCAGAAATTTTGAAATACAAACACAAGAGTTGAGAAATCTAAGAAAGCAAATATATTTGAGCGATTAGAAGGGGACAAATTATGATGAAATGCTTATATTATAAAATGGGGGAGAGGAATCAAATGTCTTTTCAGAATCCTACTGTCTTCAAGAAATAGGTTCTGGAAGAGAATGGGAGTGACTTCTGCTATATTGGTTTTAAGAGAGCAAAGAAAAAGGAAATGAAAGGAAATCTACTAAAGCATCTACAGGTAATATATTTTAAAGATTATACATGATGACCAGCTGGGCTTTATGCCAAAATTGCAGGGTTGCTTTAACATTATGAAAATTACAAATATTATAGCTAATATCATATAATAACAAAAACAGTGTAAATCACTTTACTTGATTATATCAACAGATGATTTTAACAAAATAAAAGTTTAAACAAAGTAAGATACTTTTTTACACAAAAAATAAAAATCTCATGAATCAATTGACTGTTCCTTAACATGGCAAATAACATCCATTTACTACCAAGAGCCACTATTACATTCAGTGAAGAAATGGAAATAATATGATTAGGTTTGAGACAAGGATGTCACGACCTTTGTCACCATTATTATTTGATATTAGGATGGGAATAGGGACTGGAACTATGATTTCATTGGTATAAGGGACTTCCAGGTGAGGAAACTCCCTTTACTAATGTAGATAAATCTTTTTTCTCCACACTCTACATACATTTTAGAGATATGACTAGTACAATGGTAATTATGTGATTTATCCAGGATCACAGAAAAAGAAGGTATTTGCAGTGATACTTGAACTCAGGTTCTTGGCTCTCTTGGTTTCTTGGCTCTCTAACCACTATGATGGGCTACATGTCATTATTATTTGGTATATCTCTAGAAATACTGACTATGGCAATAAAAAAGAAAAAGAATATGGAAGATTAAGCATAAGCAAAAAAGACACAAAACTATCACCTTTTGTAGATGGTATGCGGTATGATGCTTTACTTAGAAAGCCCTAGAAATCCACACAAAATTGATTGCTATTAGAATTTAAAAATTAATAGCTATTAGTAGGTGTTATCTCATAGCTGTTAATAATAGAATTATTAGTAGCCAAAGATGATTAGTAATTAATAATCATTTAAGCTTAAAGCTGAAGTAAGACATTTGGGATATCTTGTACACTTAAAAATAAATTGTAAATAGTGGAGAGTCACAATTTCATACTCATTTCTCTTATTTTGTCTTATATAGAGGGAAATATACTCAGCTGTATAACTCTTATTTCTGCCACTGTCTTAGAAGTTGAGTTGACTTCTTTGTCATAATGACCCTGCTTTTTGGTATGTACATATAATCTCACCTCTCTGTTTTCTTCACAAGTCATCTGACATTTGGGGCAAAGAATGTTCATTCGATCAAAATTTACATAAGCACATCATACCATTTTGTGAAAGTCCATAAATTTCAACTGAACTGCCATGCTCGTTATCAAGCTCTTGGATATGAAATAGCTTTATTCCTGTCACCACATCTTCAGTGTTATTTGGTCTTTGGGATATGGATTCTTCATCCCAGTTAGTCTTCCTTGGCTGGTAGTAAAAATTGAATTTGTAGTTACCCATCTCTGGCAAGCAACATCCAAGTGAAATCAGCATAAATATCAAAAGATTGCTGTTAGTTTGTACCTGAAACTTCCTTTCTTCTTCATAACCTTGGAACTTCTCAGTAACAACTCCCTTCAAAGCCATTAGCTCCAGTTTCTACAGGGATAGTAAGTTTAGCTGTCATTCAAGTCTCTGTCAGGAAATACAACTAGTTTCAGTGACCATTACAACTCCCAAACCCTGGAAAGTAATATCTATAGACAGTACACAAGACTTGTTTTATCTACATAGGCCAATATTGGAGCAAGAACGTGGCAATTGGCCTGGTCTTTGAGAACTTATTCACGTCTGCCTGTCTACTGGTTTCTAAAGAGCTTTGCTGATTTTAAGACAACTTTATATTTCTTGCCTTTCTTCATGAATACTTGAATGAGGTCCTTCAATGATATCAGTATAATTAAAAAATACATTTACAATAATAACTGCCAAATTATAAAAAAAAGTCCTTCAAATTCAAGGGTTATTTTGGCATGACCCAAAGTCAGGAGAGATATTAATTTCTTCCAGTTGAGGCTCACACCTCCTTGAGATACTATGTCATTCACACACTTGACAGAGGTGTGAAACTGGTATTTGTCAATTGAATACTTTAGGTCTATTCCTGTAGCTACTCACATCACAAATGGAAGTCCTGAAGATATCTCAGACTCAGTTTGTGCAAAGAACTTGTAACTTTTATCTTCACAAGTCCTTCTGTATAGCTAATTTCCCTATTACTGTTAAGCATACCTTCCAATGGAATTTCTCTGGAATCTAGTCATTGTATTGAATTTAGTTCTTAAGTCTTTCAAAGATTTTTTTAATCTTTATAAGGTTCTTTTTTATCCTTATAAAGGTCCTTCCAGAGATCCAGGCTTATAACATTATTTTATCCTCAACTCTCACTCCATATTCTCAATTTGTTGATGACTCTCGTCATTTCAACATTCACAGTATCTCTCTTATATCTCTCCATTTCTCATACGATAATCCCTCTGGTGTTGGCTATCATCTCATACTTGGGCCATTGCAACATTCTAGTAAGTATCTCTTCTTCAAGTCTATGCCTAACTTAATCCATCCTTTACTCAGTTGTCAAAATGACTATATCACTCCTTTACTCCCTATTAGCTCCAGAATGAAATAGAAAATCCCCTGTTTAACTTGAAAAGCACTTTTTAATTTAACATCTTCCCACTTTTTCAACCTTCTTACAAACTTCAAAATGTATTATAAAGCAGCAGTCATCATAATCATTTGGCATGGTTAAAAATAGAGAAGATTTGACAAGGGAGAATTAGAAAAAATGGGACTCAAAACTAGTGTACAATAAACCACAAAATATAAATTACTAAGGAAATCATTCCCTATTTGCCAAAAACTGCTGGGAAAACTGGAAAACAATCTGGTAGAAATTAGACTCAAACTAACATTTCATATCATAATCAAAAATAATTTCAAAACAAATATGTAATGTTATTATTAAAGATACCATTTAAAATATAATGAAAGAAGCAGATCATACCTTTTAAAGGACCAGATGAATACTGAATTCTATCAAACATCCAAAGGAAAAACAAGTTACAACCTTACATAAACTATGTAAAAAATAGAAAAACAGATCCTACCAAAGTCCTTATAAAATCTAAATTTGACCCTGATAACATAAATCAGAGAGATAGACCAGAAAAGGAAAACTATAGAGCAATACCACTACTCAATATTGACACAAAAATTTGAATAAAGTATTAGTGAAGAGACAATAACAAATAAAATAAGAGCATACACTATGACCAGATTGGACTTACACCAAGAAGTCATGGTAAATTCAATATTTAAAAAATTATAAACACAATAGACTATATTAATAGCAAGAACACTGAATTATATCAATAGATACTGAAATTTTTTTGACAAAATTCAGTAGCTATTTCTATTAAAATACTAAAAAGAAAAAGAATAAATGGACCTTCCTTTAATATGGAAAATAATATCTATCTAAACCAAAGACTAACATTATATATGATGGAAGGATGTTAGGCACTTTCTAAATAAGAGTGGAATAAATCAAAGATGTCCATTATCCCTACTATTACTTTATATAGTGTTAGAAATATGGTAACAAAAAAATGCAGGATTTAAAATTACTTTCATGCAAATGATCTGTCACATTCCTAGAGATTTAATTTTAAAATTAGCGGAAAAAATAACTCATCAAAATATTAGGATATTAAGTAATTTCATTTAACTCATCAATTATTAAAAATATATTACCAATAAAATCCACCAGAAAGAGGCAAGAGAAGAAATTTTATTCAGAATAATTACAAAATATTTAAAATATTTGGGAGTCCACCCATCTGTGCACACATAGAAATGATATGAATTCAGGGACAGCTAGGTGGTGCAGTGAGTAAGTGCCGGCCTCAGAATTGGGATGACCCGGGATTGAAACCGGCCTCAGAAAATGAGCACCCACACATAAACAATGACTAGCCGTGTAACCTTGAGCAAGTTACTTAACCCCAATTGCTTTAAAAAAAAAAAGAAATGATATGAATCCAAGTACTCTTTTTATGAAATAAAGAAGGTGAATGATTAGAGAAGCATTATTGCTTATGATTGGGATGTACCAATATGATAAAAATTATAATTAAAAAAAATTAATTTGCTGATTCAATGTAGTATCAATGAAACTAGCAAAAGATGACATTATAGAGCTTCCTCATTTGGAGGAAAAATCTTAAGGGAAATAATTAAAATTTATGGGAAAGAAGGGATCTTAGAAGTATCAGATCTCAAAATGTACTACAAAGCAGTCATCAAAGTTATTTGGTACTGGTTTAAAAATAGAAACATTAATCAGAAGAGCAGTCTATATACTTACTAAACAGAGTATCTTAGAGTAGTAGTACTGTGTTCTACAAGTCCAAAGACCCCAGATCTTTGAGAGTCAGCATTTAACAAAAACTGCTGAGAAAACTAGAAAGAAATATGGTAGAAATTAGGCTTATTTTTTATACTTTATATATTTATTTTTATGTTTATTTTTTATATTTTTTTCTTTATACTTTTATATGTTTTCTTTAAAAGTTAACAAGCACAGGGGGCGGGTAGGTAGCGCAGTGCACCAGCCCTGGTTATTAGCCATGTAACCTTGGGCAAATCACTTACCCCAATTGCCCTGCCTTGCCCTCTCCAAAAAAGCAAAAAAAAAAAAAAAAAAAGAAAGAAAGAAAAAAGCAAACAATTTATTTTTTCTCTTCCTTCTCCCTCCCTTTTAAGAAAAAACAAAAAACAAAACCTTTTAAACTTACATGCATAGTCAAACAAATTACTATACATAGGCCATGTCAAAAATGTATGTCTAATACTGAATGTTTTAGAAGATGAATAGCATTCTTTGTCACTGATCTTCTGGAATCTAGTCATTAAACTGAATGTAGTTCTTAAGTCTTTCAAAGTTTTTCATCTTTGTAATGTTCTTGCTATTCTATAAATTGTTCTCTTGGTTTAGCTCTCTTCATTCTGCCCAAATGTATCTAACTTTCCCCAGATTTTCTCAGAAAGTCTCTTATGTCATTTATTATGGCACCATTATATTCATAAGTTACAATTTATTCAGCCATTCCCCAACTGATAGACATCTTCTTAGTATACAGTTCTTTGACACTACAAAAGAAACTACTGAAAATATTTTAGTACGTTTGGTAGTTTTCCTCTTTCTTTGATGGGTTAGAATTTCTGTCTTTGGCTCAAAGCTGGCACAATTAAATAATTTTTTTAGGAATAGTTCCAATTGCTTTGTAGAATGGCCAGACCAATTCACAGTTCCAATGGTACATAACTGTGACTGTTTTCTCATAGCTCCTCCTCTCCATAGTTCTAGCATTTTCATTTTTTTAAATCAACTTTACCAATCTGATGAGAGAGAGAAAATTAGTTCCTTTCATTTGAATGCTCACAAACATTTTGCCTTAAGCATTTCTTTTCTGTGTAGAAAATAAATAGCAGTCTCTACTGTATAGTGAGTGTATTTCTATTTCCTTTTTGGAAAAAATCCTAGATCTGGAAGCAACACTAAGCTTTACGGAAATCATCACAACACAATGGGGTAGAGGCTTAAGAATATGAATAGTGTGGGGAAAAAAAGAAAAGAAAAGGATACTCATTCCTCATTGGAGGCCAAGCTCTTCCAAGATTGAATTTAGCCCAGTAGTGAGTTAAGAAGAGAGGAGAGTGAGTGATGGTTTCTTGGATCCATAAGTGGTTCTAAAAATTAGAATAAGTTTGTTTAAAGTTGAAAAAAAATAATGTGAACTAGAGTTTACAAGCTGTTTCTTTTAGAAGAAAGCTACTAAAGAGTAGTAGAGTCTTGATATTCTAACGGAAGCAATAAAATTAAAAGGTTATAAGTTCTAGATGGGTCAGCTCATGGTTGACACCAGCTGAGGCATGTCACTTGCTTTGTGAGTTAACCATAAGCTTAAAAAACAACAACACCCAAATTGGCCATTGAAAAATCTAGAAAATGTCTATTGGTACCTTATACATTTTGCTATCCTAGTAGATATGAGATTTCCATATATTTGTTTTAAAAAAAAGCCATGGAATACTAAAGAGAGAGGGCTTGTATGCTATGCTAGATTTTTCTTTGAAAAGAATTTATATTCATTAGAGAGCAGTGTCAATATTAATAGTCATCCAGGGCATGGAAATAATAACCTTATTCTATAGTCAGATATTATAATGATATTTGTTACAAACAAGATTTTATTTACATTTTTACTCAATGTCATTTTAAATTTTCAAACCTCAAAACGTTTCAGAAAGACAAGCCATCACCTCTTTATTTTTTGTTGCCTGGAAAACAAGTAAATATGCCAAAGACATTCGTGTCTTTCTATATCTAGAGTAATTATAAGGTTCTTCCTTTTAAACTAATAAAATATTCTCTTAATGTTATAAAATGCTTTTTAATTCTCTGGGAAAGTTTAACTATGTAATTCAAAGTAAAGAAAGGAAGGTGGTTTTGTATGGAGCAGATCAAATTAATAAAATCATTATTTATTTGATTTGTATTAATTTAATTTACCAATTAAAACTGAGCTTTGACTTGGAATCCTGCGGCTCCCACGCTTCCAGGCCAACTAGACAGTACAACTGCACCTGGGAGGATGCTTTTTGTCCACATGTCAAGTTGCTAGTTGATGATTGGCGACTTTTCTGGAAGGGAGGGTCCTCAGGAAATGTGACACTGAAGGATGT